>JBBPBO010001984.1:40732306-40836527 GCA_037974295.1 Cicer cuneatum | reverse complement strand
ACTTCAGATTTTTCTTTCATAAGGAACACCCAAGTAACTCGTGTATGATCATCTATAAAGGTCACAAACCATTTTGAACCAGTTATGTTCTTAACACGGGAAGGTCCCCAAACATCACTATGGATTAATGAGAAAGGTTGGGATGGTTTATAAGATTGAGTAGGATAATGGTTGCGTGAGTGTTTGGATAATTGACAGATTTCACATTGAATAGAGCATTCCCTAGTCTAATAAATAAATCAGAATTAAATAGGAGGGATTTACTGTACAAAGTCCCTTGATATTCTCTACAGTTATCCTATATAATATAATAAATTATTTACAAAATAACCAGTCAATAAATGACTTATTCTCAGCCACAATTTTGGAATCCAACAACCTTATTTATCCTGGTATTAGACTCCTAATCCTAACTAAATGTGTAAACGAATAATGAAATATGATGAATCTTGGCAAGTAAGCATCACTCTTATGTGATCACTTAAGATACAATAATAATATTATCAATTTTGTTGAAAATAAAATATTATTATGTAAATAAATAGAATATCTGTAAGTATTCCTATCATTATGTGTATTTATTACTCATTGTCTATATAAAGAACTTCCGCTGTGTAGTTGAAACACACGGGTTATTCAACATGTCTCTCAATGTTCTCTTCTCATTCAATATGGTATCTAGAGCATATTAAGAGACAACCCTAATCTTCAACTACCCATGGACCCACTATCTCTAGTGATAAATTTTTTTCCGACAAATCATGTTCTCAACTCCTGTTTCCCCCTCCCTGTGTGTGATACTGCTTTCCCATTTTTCCCAGCCACCCACGCTCTATCATCACCGCCGCGGCCGCTCCCTCGGACGACCTTTCCAGCGAATGACCACTCCAGCAGTGTCGTCCACCCCAGATCAGCCCACCCCTCAACGCACGTCGTAAACAACCCTCATGCGCCCAAACGTTCCATGCGCCACCTCCTGCCACCACGTGTGACGGTGCGTCTAGCAGTCGTTTATGACGCAGCCTCTCTCTTTGCACTCGCCTCAGCCTTCTGATTCTATATCTGCCTTGAGTTTTCAGTTTTGAGTCACATATATACGCGTTCCAGTTCAAACAACCCCTGTTTCTCCAGTTCGGATGCGTTTTATAGCACTCTTTACCCACCATTGCGTCTCTGTCTACTACTGGAACAAAGAGCATCTTTACCAACTACATCACCTCTCCTCTCTTTGTAGAAAAATTGAATGGATGAAATTATGACAGTTGGGCCGCCGACATCAAACTATGGATGCTTGGTCAAGGTTACGAGGATCATCTCACTAAAAATCCTGAAAAGGTGGTTGCGGCTGAAACTTCAAAATGGAAGCAGATAGACGCTCAATTGTGCAGTGTCATTAAGTCTACACTTCGTCCAGACGTTAAACCGATTTTCCGTCCACATCTCATGTGTGAATCGGTTTGGAGTCAGGCAAAGGCACTCTACACTAATTACACTCAACGTCTCTATGGAGTTTGTCATTGCTTGTTGAATATCATTACTCCTAAGATGATAGATGGTTCTATTTCTACATATCTTTACAACATTCATAGTGCACTTCATGATTTTAATGAGCTTCTCCCTCCTGCTGCAAGTAATCCAGTTGAACTAAAGAAGGAGCTGGATCGACGCAGCACCTTCTTCATGCTTCTTGCACTTTATGGCTTGCCCCAGGAGTACTCTACAACTCGTGATCAAATTTTGGGGTCTGTTAGTGTTCTAGATATGTCTAATACCTCAGTGATCCTTCTTCGAGTACTAGCCAAACATCCAGCTGAACCCTCTATTACTTCAACTCCGGGTGACACTGTTGACCTTGCATCTCTGGGATATAATCAGAGTCGCTCTTGTGGAGGACCATCCAACTCTAAGCCTCGTCCCAAATGTGAGCATTGTAATCGACTTGGACACACTATTGATCGTTGTTGGAAGTTGCATGGTAAGCCTTGGCCTTCGATAAATGCAACTCAGCTTGATCCTTCTGCCACTATTCAGACTACACCTTCTCCACAGGGCTCCTCGACAAGTTAAGAAGATTTCCTCTAGTGGGTTCAGAGTCATTTGATCTCTAGTTCTACTACATCGGTTGCACACACTAGTAATTCATCTGTTTACCTCTCTCACTCATCTTTTCTCGGCCCTTAGGATAGAATGCCATTTTGTTAGAGAAAATATCGAATCGGACGACATCATCACTAGCTTTGTCAATTCTAATGATCAGTTGGCAGATGTTTTTACAAAGTCATTTGCGAGGTCCTAGAATTAGTTATATATGTAGCAAGCTTGGTGCATTTGATTTCTATGCTCCAGCTTGAGGGGGAGTGTTGAAAATAAAATATTATTATGTAAATAAGTAGAATATCTGTAAGTATTTCTATCATTATGTGTATTTATTACTCATAGTCTATATAAAGAACTTCCGCTGTGTAGTTGAAACACACGGGTTATTCAACATGTCTCTGAATATTCCCTTCTCATTCAATAAATTTAAAAAATTCTTAATAGTCCTGCTCAAGCTAAGCTTTTATCTAAATGCACTTAAATGGAAAAAATAATATAATGTATGCAGCTTTTGGACTAGGGATTGGGTTAGACTGCACTGGGCTGGTTTAAATAATAACAGACACAAGTCTATGATTCATTCGTGAGAAATAATTCATCACCAACCAAGATGAGTCAATTGGAGAAGTAATCACTTACATGGTTCATTAATGCAAAAGAGCATTATGACAATCATCTTCCAACATTCTTTCTTTGTCTACCTCAATGTTATGATATCATTATAGCTTAAACAGCAGTGACAAATTGGAAATAACTATAACAAAGAATGCTAAGAAATATCCAAAATATATTCATTTTGCCATTTTTGAGGTAGCCATCTAAGTTTAGCCTTAATTTTTGTTAGTATTTAGTTTTTTTCAATGTTAATATTGAGGTTAAATAACTTGGAACGTGATTGTCATACTACTCCTTTCCTACTAAGTGATGCATCATGCCTGTGGTGACTTCTCTTAAAATTGATTATTATTTTATGAAAGAGACTTGTGTTGGTTATGACTCGCACATGCCCTTTGTCCAAAGAGTTTTTGATGAGTCTCAATTATTTTTGTTGTTCTTGATGAATGTAGAAAAGATTTTGTTCTTCCTATTCGTAATTACTTGCCAATATTTTCTCACTTTTCACCATTCCACTGAAATCTCTCCTTCCTTGGTAATGTACCAACCAGCTCATCAGGATTTCCTAGTCATCATGATGAGTAATATCTCCAGCAGTGCTCATTTGATCTCTCAAACATCCTTAATTGTCTTTCTAGCCATGTCTCACTGAGCCTACTTTAGTTTTTTCCTAAATATTAATCTTTAATAGATGTAAAATCTTCGGAAGCTTTAGTTTGAGGAGAATTGAAAGAATAACTAGAAAATATCTCACAATATTTGTAATTGTACCTAGGAATGAATAAAGTATCTTAAATGATCTCCGTTTAGTGGTTTCCAAGTTTCATTATATTTCAAGATTTGTTCCATTATTTAATTAGGATTACAAATCTAGTATAAATAGGTGTTACAACTTTGTATTTTCATGTCCTTTGCATAATTTATATCAACATTAGATTTTTTAGTCTCTATTCTTTCTTTTTATTCTTCCCTTCCTAAAATAAAATTATTTCAACATATTTAAAAATGCTAGTCTATTTTTTTGATATGGCAGCTATCATTGGCATTGTTAGGTGTCAATTATGTGACTAACTAGTAACTACATTGTCGTAGTTATTTATCTTTTCCTGTTTATTCTTTGCTCTCCTTCTCCTCTTTTATTTATCAGGATCTCATACTTCGCGGTGATAAAACCCTTCCTCTTTACAGGTGAAAATCCTTTTCTCTGTTGTGTAAAGTAACTCTCTAGTTGAGTTGTATCCTTTGTTTATCAGAAATTTGATATCTCACATTGTTACTTGACTTGCTTCACAAATGCAGTAGAATTGTGGATGCCGAGTCACCTATGGCAGTAGTTATCCCAACTAGAGGCTCTGAATTTAGCATGAAACTGCGGGATGGTGACCTTGCTTGGTGTGATTTCTTGGATGGAGTCAATAAAATCAAGTATGCACTTTACTTCTGATCCGTGTTGTTACATAGCTCTATAGCGTAAGAGAATTTGAATAGATCGCTACTGTTCTGCTATATGCTATTTAGTGCAACATATTGTCAAATAGCGGCTAGAGCGACACTATAGTACTGTTGCGTAGCGAAATTTGAACAAATCTCTGTTTTCTGCAATTCACGATTGACAACACTACTTCATATTTATTTATTATAGATATACAATTTATGAAATAAGAAACTGTTGAGAGGTCTCTTCAAAAAAAAAAAAAAAAGAAAAGAAACTGTTGAGAGGTGATATGCCTACGATCCTTTCAACATTCCCGTGTTTAGATCTTATCCAAAAGCTCTTCAGCATGAATTGTTCTGATTTTGGCCGTCTCTGTCAATTATCATTCTCATTTTGTTATCATGTAACATACAGAGGCAAGGAATTCATAGCTGTGGAACAACCGGTAGAAACATTTACAAACATTCTCTTTTCTTCTGGAACGACAGGCAAGTTAAATTTTGTATTTTGGCCTAATAATACATATTTAGACAAAAAACTTTTGTATTGATATAGGAAATTTGAGGTAAAACTGTTAATCTAATGTTAAGACTTCATTCAATCTTTTAACGAGTAAATAGTCATTTTGGTCCTTAAATATCTGATGCGCCGTAGAATTATAAAAAAAACCTAAGCCTATCTTTTGTTAGTGATTTTATGAACCAATTGGCTAACGAGAGACACATTCATAAATTGATTAATGACGAAACTGATTAATGAAAGATGCATTTAGGTATATTTTTATAATTTAGATACATTCATGGACTATTGTGACAACACACATTTTTAAGCACAAAAAATGACTATTTTCTCCTTTAGTTATCTGGCTCAAAGCTCATTGTTGTCTGACTTTGTGGTATAGGTGATCCAAAGGCAATTCCATGGACCAATATTTCTCCTCTAAAAGCTGCCGCAGATGCATGGTGCCACTTGGACGTTCGTAGAGGTGATGTAGTTTCATGGCCCACTAATCTTGGATGGATGATGGGGCCATGGCTAGTATATGCATCATTGCTAAATGGAGCTTCAATGGCTTTGTATAATGGATCCCCACTTGGGTCTGGCTTTGCCAAGTTTGTACAGGTATAAAACCATCCTTCTGTTTAAATTTTGGACTCTTCTCGTATCTTTTTTTGCCTGTCAACATTTGGTATTCATAGATTGTTGCATTGTTTCTGTTTACTTTTACATCTATATGAACTCATCCAAACAAGTCAAACAGTTGTCTCAATGAGACATGGGATCACGCCATCAACTAAAAATGCATGTTCTCTCTCTCAATATATTTTCAGAATATTTCTTTCAATCAACTTAATATTTTGTTTTCATAATTATAAAGATAGAAAACAATTCTTTAGTACAGTGGCCACCATTTCACATAATGACAACAATTGAGATTGGTGTAGTTTAAAAATAACCATATGTGGAACATTTTTTTTCAAATTAAATGATTCTAGAGATACCAAAGAAATGGAAATCCAAAAATTTGTTCAGGTATTCACTACACAAGAATTTTTGTTTGATAAGCAAACACATCATAATAGTGTGCTCCTTGTTGGTTAGTCCTACAAAATCAAATTGTAAGTTGATGACTATGCAAGCCTTATAAGCACCACTTATGTCATATCTCTAAGTGATGTGCGACTAAACATACTGTGTCACAACCAGCACAAGGAACGTGCTGGAGGCTGCAATGAAGGCATTCCAATTTCCAAAGTTGCCTCAACCTGCATATTTTCCAACATGTTATATAGTTTATTTGTACTGAGTTCTATTGTGCCCTGTTTAGGATTCTAAAGTAACAATGCTTGGTGTGATTCCAAGTCTTGTACGGAGCTGGAGAAATGCAAATTCCACATCCGGCTTTGATTGGTCTGCCATTCGGTGAGCACTACTTTAATCTACTATCCTAATACACTAACAGACTCACCGTATAAATGTGAATGCCATACGATATTTTTTTGAAGCAGAATGCCATTTATGATTATGCAGTGTCTGATTGGAACTATTATTTTTAATATAGTTGCTTTGTATCCACTGGAGAAGCCTCTAACGTAGATGAATACCTTTGGCTGATGGGAAGGGCTCATTACAAGCCTATCATTGAATATTGTGGTGGTACAGAGATTGGGGGTGGATTCGTCACTGGATCTTTACTGCAGGCTCAGTCCTTGGCTGCTTTTAGCACACCAGCTATGTGCTGCAGTTTGTTTATTCTTGATGACCAGGGGCATCCTATTGTAAGCATGTTCATTCAACTTTACTTTTGAACCATCAGTTATCAGTTTTAATGGTGAAAGGAATCCTAATGCTCTAATTAAATACTTAAACTAAATTTTGATCTTCTTTTCTATTACAGCCACAAAATGTTCCAGGCATGGGTGAATTAGCTCTTGGCCCCCTTATGCTTGGGGCGTCAAATACATTGCTGAATGCTGATCATTATGGTGTCTATTTCAAGGGAATGCCTATCTGGAATGGAAAGGTAGACTTACCATTCTCCTTTATAATATCTGGGATTCCTGAATATTTACAGCTGATTTACTCTAGTCAGGTTTTACGGAGGCATGGAGATGTATTTGAGCGTAATGCTAGAGGATACTATCATGCGCATGGTCGTGCAGATGATACAATGAATCTTGGAGGAATCAAGGTAATTTTTTTGCCTATAATATTAAATTTTATAATATATGGTAATTCCCGCAGAATTTGGTATAGGTTATTGTCTTGTCTTTGACTTTGTTGTCTGAAATATAATGATCAGAAACTGTTAGAATAATGTATGGAGAGGACTGTGGAGACTTCATTGACCATATGAACCTAAATTATTAAATGAAATTGGCCTTCACAGAATGAATCAATACAAACTGTTGATCTCTGGAATAGAAATCAGTGCATGATGTATATGTATTTGCAGCCTAGTTCTTTGAAAATACAATACCGAAATACAGAAAATATGATACATCTCAGTAATATCAAATAAGTGACAAGAGTTTGTGTTGTTAAGCTCTTTTACTTAAAATTTGCTACATTTTACAATCATATATATTCTCAATTTTATTTTTATTTTCTTTGCTTACAAACCAGTTTTTCTATTCCAGTGTGTCCACATTTTACTTTATTAGCATGCTCTGACATTTCATGCTGCTTGGATAGGTGAGTTCGGTTGAGATTGAACGCATATGCAATGCAGCAGATAGTAATATCCTGGAAACAGCTGCAATAGGGATACCACCTTCTGGTGGTGGGCCTGAGCAATTGGCTGTAGCTGTTGTACTGAAGAATTCAAACATCACATCACAAGATTTACATACATTGAGGATGTTTTTTAATTCAGCTCTTCAAAAAACCCTAAATCCATTATTCAGGGTACTGGTTAATTAATTTCTATATACTCAAAGTTCGTTATCACAATATAGTTTAGTGTTCTAAATACATGCTTGTATGTATAGGTCTCTCAAGTAGTACCAGTGCCATCACTTCCAAGGACTGCATCAAACAAGGTTATGAGAAGGGTTTTGCGTCAGCAACTTGTGGAAAATAACCAAAGTTCTAGAATCTAAAATAAAATTTAATTGGAAAATTGTGTTCTATTAGCAGTCTGTTACGTTGAAAGTACTTGCTTAAGTTGTTAGTTTGTTACAGTTACATTACATTACAAAATAATGGGTATAAATACCCCTTCGTTATATCACACTTTGTAGCTTTTATAATAAAACTTTTATTTTTGTTTTACTCTCAAGCTTTCAAACTTTGACTCAGATTTTTTCTTCCTCTAATTCTTAACATGGAAGAATGGCAGAAAGTTATAATCAGTCGCCACCATTTCTTCTTTTTAACTCTGCCAAAGATGGATCCTTCCACTGCCACATGACCTTTGACAACTGTGTCAGCAGGTTTGGCAAATTAGAGGACAGCTCATCTGTACTTATAAAACGCCAAAACAAAGTCGTTGGAAGTTGTCACGAAGCTTGTGGTTAGAGTGCAAGGATCACTCCACTGCAACTCTTTTTCCTTCTTCTGTGTTCATCAACTTTAAGTGTTTAACTGGAGAATTTGAGACTCATGGCTACCTCTTGGGTCACCCTGATATTTCCTTTCATTTGTCTTTTCAGAGATGGATTCTTGTTCGTATGGTGTAGTTAGGAACTAGTGTTGTATTGCATCGACATGTATTTTCATCATGTTCTGATGTTAATTATGAATGAACTGTGTATGTAATGAATGTGCATATGCATTTGTTTCTTTCTGATTTCGATGTCCTGTTACATTTTGAGAATGACCTCTCACCCATATGTGTTTGATCAGAGAAGCAGTCTACAGTGGATGAGTTTGTTGCCGACAAATGATTCCATCGGAGCACTCTAGTGGTTACGATTTTCTAGTTTTGATGTTCTAGTTAGGGTACTTTCTGCTGTATTGTGTATTGATTCAGCTCCGATCACATGACATCGGAAAATGTTTTACTAGTCATTTTCCTTCAATAGTTTACAAGTTTTTTCATTTACCCCTGTATTTATGTTGTTTGGTTTGTTAAATAATGTGATTTGCAGGACCACTTTAGATGATGATTACTTTTCCTTATTTAGTTTGAATAATATGTTTGCATTATGATTTTAGTAGGGGTAATTAGTGTCACACAAAAGTGTTCATTTTTAACTTCTCATTTCAATCTCTATTTGGTATCATCCTTGCCTCTCGGCTCACACAGAGACAAACTTATGTCAGATGACAGTGTTGGGTATTAGGCTCCTTCCTATGTGGAGAAAGATCCAAATATTATATCTCATTATGCATTTCACTTATTTAAGTGGAGAGGGGTCTGGTTAGAGTTGTAAGAGAGATTATTTTGAAAAAAGGCAGCCAATAAAAGTGAAAAGAGAAGAGTAAACTCTATTCTCGATGTTGTCAAAGCAATCTCAAAAAAATATCGATTGCGCATTCGTTAATCGTTGGCTTGGGCACATTTTTGGACACAAGGTTTGCAACATACAGGTCTTCGTTTACAACGGTCGGATCGACAAAAAGAAGTCTGGAGAGGGAGAAACAATGCTCGTACAGTAGCAAGTTTTTGGAGTGTTTTTCTTGTTTTTCGTTTGTAAGCTTTAGTGCTTTATTATTTTGACTGGTTATAGGCACAATTTGTACCCTTATTTGATTATAGTGGAACTATTTTTTTGGTATGGACGACCCGTGGTTTTTACCCTTGTATTGAGGGGTTTTCCACATTAAAATATTGGTGTTCTTTACGTGCTTTTTATTTGATCAAATTGTTGCCATATATTTATTGTTGTTGCTCCTCACAGGTTCTTGCAAGTTGGTGGAACTTTATATCCACTACATATTGCTTGTTATCGTGTTTTTGTGTTTATTCCTATAAGAGTGACATCAAAGCTCTTGGTTAAAGGGCCTATTTGATTTGCTTGAAGGATAGAGGCAAATATGAATATATAGATGGTATGTGTGAATGGTACTACCATCTGTGGAAGGGCAAGAAGAACAATAGCAGGAGTAGTCAGAAAAAAGAACCGAAGGATGGTAGAGAAAATAGCTGAAGCAAGTCCAAGTCTAGATATAAAAATGTGGAGTGTCATTATTGTCATATAACAGGGCACATACAGAACAATTGTTTTCTGTCGAAGAAGGAGATAAAGGCAAGAAGGGTAAGCAGAAACAAAGAGGTCGCAATGATGAATGTGTTACTACTACTACTACTACTACTACTACTACTACTAGTGATGATCTTGTGATTCTCTGTGAATATGAGCATGTGGATAATTGATAGTGGTGCTACACTACATGTTACACCAAGGAAAAATTTCTTCACAACTTATACTTTAGGTGACTTTGGAGTTTTGAAGATAGGTAATTATGGTGTATCTAAGGTAATTGGTGTTGGTGATGTATGCTTGCAAACCAACATGGGAAAACAATTGTAGCTTAAAGGAGTCAAACATGCTCCAATGTTCGCTTCAATTTGATCTATGTGCATATGCTTGATGATAGTGGTTTTGATAATCATTTTGCTTCTGGAAAGTGGAAACTCAACAAAGGTAACATGGTTGTGGCTAGAGGGGAGAAAATTAGTAAACTGTATTGGACAAAATATTTGGTTGCTAAAGACTATGAATGCCATGGATATCAAAGCAACTTTGTGGCACCGAAGGCTTAGCCATTTCAGTTAAAAAAGGTTAAATTTTTAGCCAGAAATGATGTGCTGTTGGAACCAAGTTGGTTTTACATTTAGAATTTTGATGTTAATAAAAATATTTTATGAGAACAATATATTTGACTTCAAAGAGTATAAAAGAAGATATGATCAAGATTTGTAAAACATTTGAAGAAGATTTGATTAAGATTTGAAGAAGATTTGATCAAAATTTGAAGAAGATTTTATCAAGATTTATCTACAACAAATTACGAACAGAATCAATCTGAAGAATTTACAATCTCAACAAAAAGGAACATAATCAATTTGAAGAATATACAAACGCAATCTGAATAAAATACAATTCAAAATTAAACAAGAACCAAATTGAAGCCCAAATTTTAACTATAAATAGATACTCAAGGTTGAAGAAGAAAAACATCGAAAAGCAAGAAAGAGTAGTCTTAGAGTTCAAAGAGAGAAAAACATCGAAAAACCGATAATAACAGCATAAGTATTTGAACACAAAGATTTATCCTGGTTCACCATTAACTTGGCTACATCCAGTCCCTTCATTCAGAAGGCTTTAATCCACTAATTCAAACGCTTTGAATTACACAGCACCTGACCCTCCAAGCCAGTCTTTCCAAACAGCCTGACAACCCTAGACTTTTGAGGAACAATCAACACCTTGACCCTACAAGCCAAGTCTTCTCCTACCAATCTGACAACCTCAAATTGAAGAAGGAACTTACCCCACCTTGACCCTACAAGCCAAGTCTTCTCCTACCAATCTGACAACCCCAGATTGAAGAAGGAACTTACACCACCTTGACCCTACATGCCAAGTCTTCTCATACCAATTTGACAACCCCAGATTGAAGAAGGAACTTACACCACTATCGGGTTTAATACAAGGGTTTGGAGCTTTGAGTAGTTGCTTCTGGAAAGCTGATTATTACAATGACTCTCACACTCGAAAAAAACACTTAGACAATATTTCTCTTTCACACAAGTGTTTCTCTCTTTTGAATTCTCGGATGACTTTGAACTTTAAGCTTGAGTTCTTGTGTTTTTCGATGATTTCTTCTACTGCCTGAAGCCTCTATTTATAATGGAGATATGGGCTTCTACTTGATCCAAGCTTAATTTCGAATTGTATCTTGCTCAGATTCCTTTTGAAAATTCTTCAACCCGATTATGTTTCTTTTTAATTTTGAACCAAATCTTCTTCAAATTGAAATTAAATCTTCTTCATACTTTGATTAGATCTCCTTCAAATTTTGAATCAAATCTTCTACAAATCTAAATCAAGTCTTCTATGAATCTGGACCAATGTCTTCTTCGTATTTGGACCATGTCTTCTTCTGATGTGGACCATGTTTCCTTCTGATCTGAACCATGTCTTCTTCTGATCTGGACCATGTTTCCTTCTGATCTAGACCATGTCTTCTTCTGATTTGGACTATGTCTTCTTTGATGTGGACCATGTCTTCTTTTGATGTTTTCCTCGGATGGTATCTTCTGATGATGTCATCTGATTCTTGCCTCTGATGATATCCTATGATTTTTTCTTTCGATGATATTCTCTGATTTTTGCCTTTTATGATATCCTTTGATTTTTGCCTCTGATGATATCCTCTGATTTTTGTATTTGATGATATCCTCTGATTTTTGCCTCTGATGATATCTTCTAATTTTTTACCTTTGATGACATCTTCTGATTCTTGCTTCTGATGGGATCCTCTGGTGATATCTTCTGGTTATATCCTCTGGAGGTATCCATTGGTGATATCTTCTAGTTATATCCTCTGGAGGTATCCTCTGGTGATATCTTCTGGAGGTATCCTCTGGTGATATCTTCTTGTTGTATCTTCTGGAGGTGTCCTTGTTGGAACCAAGTTGGTTCGATCAATCAAAGTTTTGATGTTAACAAAAGTATTTTATGTAAATAGTATTTTGACTTAGAAGAACAAATCAGAAGCTGTGCAAAATTAGAGGATGACACCACCAGAGGATACATCCAGAGGAAGCAACCAGAGGATAGAAATGTCACCACAAAGGTTCAGCCAGAGGAAACATCCAGAGGGTACCAGAGGATGCATCCTGAAGGCACCAGAGGATACACCTCCAGAGGATATCAGAGGATGTGATCAAAGGCAAAATATCAAAAGGACAAATAACATCATCAGAGGATATCTTCCTTGGCCCAGATTAGAAGGAAGCAGAGTCCAGAAGGAGACTTGGTCCAGACCAGAAAGAAGCCTATCAGAGGGAGACTTGTTCCAAACCAGAAGGAAACATAAGTCAGACTTGGTCCAGACTCAATCCTGACCAGAAGATAGGTTGGTTGTGAATATAAGACTTAATCCATACTTGGTCCAGAGTAGGAGATAACTGGTCCAAAACAAATGACTTGGTCCAGACCAGAAGATAGCATGGTCCAGAACATAAAACTCAGTCCAGATCAGAAGAAATGATTGTCCACATTTAATCCGGACTTGATCCAGATCAGAAGATAAATGTCCAGATTAGAAGATAAATGTCCAGATTAAAAGATCAATGGTCCAGATTAAAATATCATAAGTCTAGATTTAATTCAGATTCAATCCAGACTCAGTCCATACTTGGTCCAGATGAGAGGGAAAATGTTCAGATCAATGGTCCATATTTAAGTATCATGGCCCAGTGTTGGCCGAGATCAGAAGATCAGATCATATGGCCCAGTGTTGGCCGAGATCAGCAGATCAGATCATATGATCCAGTGTTGGCCGAGATCATATGATCATAGAATTGGTAAATATCAGATTATATGGTCCAGAGGTGGTCGAGATCAGAAGATCAAACGGTCCAGAATTTAAATAATGATGCAAATCAATGAGGACTTGATTAAAATTCCAAGAAGAGTTGATTAAATTTTGATAGAAATTTGATCAAAGTATTAAGGGGATTTGATTCAAAAATTCATTGAAGACTTGAAGAAATTCGAATGCAATCTGAAGCTTAAAAAGATACAGTTTGAAATTAAAAGAAACAAGATTGGTCAACAGAATTTTCAAATGAAATCTGAAGCTAAAAAGATACGATTTTTATTTTAAGTGAAACAGGATTGGCCAAGTTATTTTTGCAAGAGAATCTGGACAGATACAGCTCAAATTTGATCATGGAAGAAACCCTAATTTTCATCTATAAAATGAGGCTCAAGGCAGAAGACTTAGCATCGAAAATCAGTAAAAGAGTCATAAACTTCCAGAGACAAACACTCGAGTTTTCAGTGAGGTTGATTGTGAGTATCAGCTTTCCAGAAGCAAGTACTCTTGTTTTTCGTTCCCTTATGTCAGATCTATATTGTTGAAGTAGAGTCTACAATCTGAAGAGTCAGAAGAAGTAGCAAGTGACTTAGCAATTAGATTCAAGGTGTTGAAATCCCTTTTGCAATCTGGGGTTGTCAGATTGGTAGGAGAAGACATGACTTGTGAAGTCAAGGTGTTGTGTTCCTCAAAAGTCTAGGATTGTTAGACTGTTTGGGAAGACTGACTTGGAGGGTCAGTAGTGCTGTTGTAATTCAAAGGTTTTGAATTAGTGGAAAAATCCTTCAAGGTGAAGGGACTGGATGTAGCCTAGTTAATGGTGAACCAGGATAAATCTTTGTGTTGATTATTTTACTTTATCCGCTGCTAATTCTGTTTGTTTATATATCAGATTCTAAATAATCATCAAAAACAGAAAAAGAATTCAAGTATTACAAACACAATTCAACCCCCTTCTCGTGTTTACACAATCAATCCCTTGGTGATATCTTCTGGTATCCTCTGGTGACATCTTCTGGTTGTATCTTCTGGTGACGTCATCCTCCTGTGGTATCCTCTGGTGACATCTTCTAATTTTTGCATTCTTCTTTGAAGTCAAATATATTATTCTCATAAAATACTTTTCTTAACATCAAAACTTTGAGTGTAAGAACCAACTTGGTTCCAACAATTTGCACCTTCAATTGGCATTAGAACACGGTCTCAAGGTTGAGCACTTTATAGTGTTTGAGAAAAGATCCAAGGATTCAATATGTCTGGATTCAGTGAAGAAGTTGTCGGAGGAAACATCAATAGACCACCTCTGTTTGATGGAGAACGTTTTGATATTGGAAAGATAGGCTGAGAAGTTTCTATATTTCACAACTTCTTGAACTTTGGGACTTGGTGGAAGATGGTTATATTGCTCTGAAGAATACTGATGGTATTGAAATTCCAAGAAAGAAGATGAATGTTGATCAAAAGAAGATGTACAAGATGCATCATAAGTCCAGAACATTCATGATCAAATGCAATCATCACCTTCAAGGAATTTGACAAGTGCACCAATAAGGAGACATCAAAGAGTATTTATGATAGTCTGATTATGACCTATGAAGGAAGGAAGCAAGTTAAACAAACAAAGGCCAACCTCCTAGTAAAAAAGTATGAGTTGTTCAAGATGGAAGAAGATGAAGACATTGAAACGATGTTTTCTAGATTCCAGACCCTGGTCTTAGGATTAAAGGTAGTTGAGAGAAGTTATACTACTGCTGATCATGTGAAGAAAATCCTTAGGAGTCTAACAAGCAAGTGGATACCTAAGATCACTACCATTCAGGAAGCAAAGGATCTGAATACTCTAAAGCTAGAAGAATTAATTAGCCCTCTCAGATTACATGAAATTGAGCTTGAAGAAGATGAGCCCAAGAAGAAGAACAAGACTCTAGCCTTGAAATCTAAGCAGAAGAAGGTTCTAAAAGCAACATCAGAATAAGAAGATAGTGACTCAAATGATCAGAATTTGAATTCAGAGGAAGAGAAGATTGCTTTCATATCCAGAAATATTCGGAAGATGTGGCACAACAGAAAGAAGAAATTTCCCCAAAGATATTTCAAGCAATCCAACAGAGGAAATGATGATAAATATGACAAGAAAAGCATCATATGCTATGGATGCAATGAACCTGTACATATCAAGTAACAATGTTCAAATATGGAGAAAGGGATACACCGGAGGAAAGATTCCAAACCTAAGAAGAAGAGTCTGATGGCTATATGGGATGATTTTGATGAATCCTTTGACGATGAATAAGCATATTTGTCTATGATGGCTCATACCAACTCTGCCTCTAGATCCAAATACAGATTCTAACTTTGGAAGTGAATTAGCAGATGAAGAATTTGAGGTACTTTCTGAATTTACTCGATCTGATTTAATTACTGCTATAAATGATTTTTTAAATGATAATCACAAATTGTCTTTAAAACTGAAAACACTTAGGAAAGAAAATACAAATCTAACTGAAAAAGTTAATGTTTTAAAGAATCAAAGTACAAAATTTAAAACAAAAAATGAAACTCTATTTACTGAAATTAAAATAGAAAATACAACCCTTAAAACTAATATTACTGAACTTAAGACAGATAATGCCACTCTGAAAACTGATATTACAGAACCTAAAATAGAGAATGCAAATTTGAAAACTAATATTGCAGAATTTAAGGCTGAAAATCTAACTCTAAAAATAATCATAGTTCAACATCAATTAAAAATACCACATGTAACTCTGATATGCATCAACAAGTTTTCAAGATTTTCTTGCTAATGGTATGGAAAGAAGCAAATATGCTTCTATGATTTATGAAGTTAGTAGAAATGGTAAAAGAGGTATAGGATTTGAAGAAACTGTAACTGAACCTAAACTTATTCCCTCTTATATCTTGTGTACTGTTTGCTCTAAGAAAGGTCACTCCAAATTATCATGTCCCATGTTAAATACAAGGAAAGACAAGAAACATTTCAAGACTAACAAACCAGGACCCAACAAAATTTGGGTACCTAAGAACAAAATTATTTTTGTTGCAGATGTCCTCAGCAATCAAGTTAAAACACCAATCATAGTACTTGGATAGTGGATGCTTGCGACATATGACGGGAGAAAAGTCTATGTTCCAAGAACTAACTTTGAGCAAAGGAGGCACAATAACTTTTGGAGGAAAGCAAAAAGGCCAGATCATTGATCAAGGTACAGTTGGTAATGATACTTCCCCTTCTATTAAAGATGTCTTGTTTGTTAAAAGTCTTAAGCATAACTTATAAAGTACTAGTTAGTTAAGTGATAATAGTTATGATATTATATTCAATCAAAAAACATCCAAGGCAATTAGTCAAAAGGATGGATCTGTACTCTTTATAGGTGAAAGGCAAAACAACATTTACAAGATAAATTTGTTTAAGTGTCTTATGTCAGTAAATCAAGAGGTTAAGTGTCTTATGTCAGTAAATGAAGAGAAACTAATTTGGCACAAAAGATTAGGTCATGCAAATCTTAGATTAATTTCAAAACTAAATAAACTTCAACTAGTAAGAGGTCTACCTAAGCTTAGTTACAAAACTGAAATTATGTGTGAAGCTTGTCAAAAGGGAAAACAAACAAAAAACTCCTTTAACCCTAAGAACTTAGTCTCTACCTCAAAGCCCCTTGAGCTCTTACATATAGATCTCTTTGGGCCAGTGAAAACAGCCTCTCTAAGTGGAAAGAAATATGGATTTGTTATAGTAGATGATTACACTAGGTGGAAATGGGTAAAATTTTAAGAAGGATGAATCCCACAAAGTGTTTATCACATTTTGCAAACAAATCATGATGAAATAGGTCTTAAGACTGTAACAATTAGAAGTGATAATGGAGGAGAATTTGAAAACAAGTTCTTTGAAAGTTTTTGTGATGAGAATGGAATCTTTCACAACTTCTCTTATCCTAGAACACCCCAACAAAATGGAGTTGTATAAAGAAAGAATAGATCACTCCAAGAAATGGCCAGAACTATGTTAAATGATATGAATGTTGCAAAACACTTTTGGGCTGAAGCAATTAATACTGCATGTTATATTCAAAATAGAGTCTATATTAGATCTATATTGACTAAAACACCATATGAATTGTGGAAAGGTAAAAAGCCTAACATCTCTTATTTTAAACAATTTGGTTGTACTAGTTATATGTTGAACATTAAAGATAACCTTAGTAAATTTGATTCTCGATCTCAAAAGTGTACCTTCATTGGATACTCTGAAAGATCCAACACTTATAAAGTGTTTAATAGGAAAACTCATATTGTAGAAGAATCCATACATGTTAAATTTAATGACAAACAACTTGACCTTGAAAAGTCAAAGCAAGATGATGATAATGCAGGTTTACCATAACCAATGGAAGCAGATGCAGAAAAACCAGAAGAACATGAAAAAATAGAGGATACAAGAAAATTAGAAGAATATGACAAATCTTCAAAGGATGAATCTGATAAAGTCAGAAATAGTCAAGATAAGTCAGAAGAAAGATCTGGATGAAAGTACCAGTATCTCATCCTGAAACTCTAATCATTGGAAGTGCAAGTGATCCATTAAGGACCAGATCATCGCTTAAAGACACCAATTTGTTTGGCTTACTATCATCAATTGAGCCTACCTCTATTGATGAAGCATTGGCACATGATGGATGGATTCTTGCAATGCAAGAAAAGTTAAATGAATAGAATGATGTTTGGGATCTAGTACCTAGACTAGAGAAGAACATTATTGGAACCAAGTGGGTTTTCAGAAACAAGCTAAATGAAAAAGGTGAAATGGTCAGAAACAAGGCAAGACTTGTCGCAAAAGGATACAGTCAGCAAGAGGGCATCGATTACACTGATACATTTGCTCTAGTGGCCAGGTTAGTGTATATTCGTATCCTACTTTCTTTTGCTGCAAATAATAACATTACATTATTTCAAATGAATGTTAAAAGTGCTTTTCTAAATGGTTATATAAGTGAAGAAGTCTATGTTAAACAACCCCCAGGTTCCGAAAGTTCCGAATTTCCAAATAATGTTTTTAAACTTAGAAAATCTTTGTATGGTCAAAAACAAACACCTATGGCGTGGTATGATAGACTTAGTAACTTCTTGCTTAAAAATCACTTTGAAATAGGACAAATAGACAATACACTTTTTAGAAAATCAATAGACGATGACATTCTTATTATTCAAATTTATGTTGATGACATTATTTTTGATCTACTAATGGCACTCTTTGCCAATAATTTTCTAAATTAATGCAGCATGAATTTCAAATGAGTATGATAGGAGACCTTAAGTTCTTCTTAGGGATACAAATTCAGTAAAGTCAAAAAGGTATATACATTCGTCAAACTAAATATACAAAAGAGCTTCTCAGTGTTTAAGATGAGTGATTGCAAACCTATGGCTACACCAATGCACCTTACATGTTCACTTGAAAAAGATGATTCAGGCAAAAAAGATGACCAAAAAACCTATAGACGAATGATAGGATCCCTACTTTACCTTACCGCTTCTAGACCTGACATCATGTTTAATGTATGTGTATGTGCAAGATTTCAAGCTGACCGTAGGGAATCACATTTAACTGCTGTGAAGAGAATCCTTAGATACCTAAAAGGCACTACCAACCTTACCTTGTTCTACAAGAAATCTCCTCAGTACAAACTTAGTGGATAATGTGATTCTAACTATGCTAGAGATAAACTTGAGAGAAAGAGCACTAGTGGAAACTTCACCTTTTTAGGTGACAACTTAATATCCTAGTCAACTAAGAGACAAAACACTATTGCAATGTCAACAACAGAGGTTGAGTACATTTTAGCAGCTGGCTGCAGTTCTCAACTACTTTGGATGAAACATCAACTAGAAGACTACAAAATCCTAGAAACCAACATTCCCATCTATTGTGATAACACTTCTGCCATTTGTCTAACCAAAAACCCTATACTACATTCTAAAGCTAAAAACATAGAGATCAAACACCACTTCATAAGGGACTTTGTTCAAAAAGGGGGTACTAAACATTCTGTTTGTAGATACTGAACACCAATGGGCTGACACATTCACCAAACCACTACCTGAAGATTGGTTTGACTTCATCAAGAAAAACCTAAACCTTACCTTCATATCTGACTGATATTGTAATCACTTCAAATTAGTTTAGTTTTAAATTATTTTTTTTTATATTTTCTTGTAATATGTTGTATTCATGTTATTGAAAAAAAAAAGCAAAACAAAAAAACAAAAAAAATTCTCAATTTCATGTCTTTTTGTCCAATGACAAAAGCGGGAGAAAGATATTTGATAAAGTGGAGAAAAAATACTTAGACTTAGAGGCAACCGCAAGTTAGATGGAGTCAAAGAAATACAAAGAAAAGTTTTTATAAAAATACAAAGTTTTGTAATTATCAAAAGGATGAGATTGTTGGAACCAAGTTGGTTTTACATTTAGAGTTTTGATGTTAACAAAAGTAATTTATGAGAACAATATATTTGACTTCAAAGAGTATGAAAGAAGATATGGTCAAGATTTTAGAAGATTTGAAGAATATTTAATTAAGATTTGAAGAACATTTGATTAAAAAATTGAAGAACATTTGAAGAAGATTTGATTAAGATTTGATCAAAATTTGAAGAAGATTTGATCAAGATTTATCTACAACAAATTACAAACAGAATAAACTGAAGATTTTACAATCTCAACAAAAAAAGGAACAAAATCAATTTGAAGAATTTACAAAAGAAATCTGAACTAAATACAATTCAGAATTAAACAAAGACCAAATTGAAGCCCAAATTTTAACTATAAATAGATACTCAAGGCTGAAGAAGCAAAACATCGAAAAACAAAAAATAGTAGTCTTAGAGTTCAATGAGAGAAATACTCGTTGCAAGTTAGAAATATTTTCTAAGTGTTATATTCTTAGAATGTGAGAGTTATTATTATTATTATCATCTTTCCAGAAGCAATTACTCAAGTTCCAATCTCTTGTATATAGCCCGATAGTAGTTTAGTTACATATTCAATCTTGGGTTGTCAGGTTGTTAGGAGAAGACTTGAATTGTAGGGTCAATGTGGTGTTGTTCCTCCAAAGTATGGGGTTGTCCGACTGTTTGGGAAGACTGGCTTGGAGGGTCAGGTGCTTTGTAATTCAAGGTATTTGAATTAGTGGATTAAAGCCTTATGAATAAGGGGACTGGATGTAGCAAAGTTAGTGGTGAACCAGGATAAATCTATGTTTCAAATTAAGTATGCTTTCGTTGTTTGCTACCTCTCAATCCGATTGCTTCTACTCCAAGTAAGTAACCAAAAACCAAACTAGTTTTTAATTTATTTATAAATTATCAAAAAGGTATCAACTTTGGCAAACACAATTCAACCCCCCGTTCTCGTATTTGCATCTTCATGTGCTTCCAAGATTGAAGAATGTAGATTTGGAGAAATGTTCTCACTACATGGCTGGTAAACAAACTGGAGTATACTTCAAAAGGCATCCACTTTCTAGAAAGTCATAGTTGCTTCAGTTGGTTGATTATGATGTTTCTGGCCCTTTAAAAAGTAAAATATTTTAGTAGTGCACTTTATTATGTTACTTTTCTTGATGGAAGTTCCAAGAAACTATAGGTTTATGCTTTGGTTGAGACCAAGTGTTGGAGAAGTTCAAACTATTTCATGCTTTGGTTGAGAGACAAACATGAAAAAAGCTGAAACGTGTTTGTACTGACAACAGTGGTGAGTATTATGGACCATTTGATGTCTATTGTAAATAGCGGGATCTAGCACATGAAAAGACTCCTCTTAAAACTCCTAAGTTGAATGGTTTAATAGAGAGGATGAATCGAACACTTGTTGAGATAGTGAGGTGTATGCTCTCTGAAGTTAAGTTGCCTAAACGTTATTGGGGTGAGATAGCGTACACGACAACACATTGTATTAGTCTTACTTCCACTGTCGCTTTGAATTGTGAGGTACCGGACAAGGTATGGTTTGGAAGGAGTGTCAAGTATGATCATTTGAGAGTCTTTAGTTGCAAGGATTTTGTGCATGTTCTGAATGAAGAAAGGTCCAAGTTGGATGCAAAATCGAAGTAGTGTATCTTTATTGGTTATGGTGAGGATAAATTTTATCTACAGGTTGTATGATCCTATAGAGAAAAAGGTTATCAAAAGTCATGATGTAGTGTTCATGGAAGACCAAACTATTGAAGACATTGATAAGGTGAAGAAGACTACACATGAGAGAGATAAAATCTTGGCTTATGGTGATCCAATTCGGTCACATGTACCTGATTTGGATACTATTGATAGTAATGTTCATAATGATGAGCCACATGATTGTGTTGATGATCATCAGCTTGGAGATAAGTTAAATATTCCAACAGGTGAAAATCATGAGTTGTCACATGATGAGAATCTTAGTGATGCATCTGAATCATCTCAAACCCAACTCAGAAGGTCTAAGAGGCAGAGACAATCATCTACAAGGTATGTTTCTGACGAGTTTGTGATTTTGATTGATGAATGGGAACCTGAGTATTTTCGAGAGGCCATGGAGATTGAAGAAAGTCAAAAGTGGTTGGATACAATGCACTTGCATGATGATCACACTTATAATTTGGAGAAGTTGCCAAAATGCAAACGAGCTTTGGAAAACAGGTAGATCTATAGAGTGAAGCTTGACAGTAACTCAGTCTCCAAGGTATAAAGCCAAATTAGTGGTGAAAGAATTCCGTCAAAGAAAGGATGTTGATTTTAATGAGATTTTCTCACCTATGGTAAAAATGTCATTGATTAAAACCGTGTTGAGTTTGACAACTACTCTTGACTTAGAGGTAGAGCAAATAGATGTAAAAACGACTTTCCTTCATGGTGATTTGGAGGAAGAGGTTTACATCAAGAAGCCTGATGGTTTTCCTGTTGAAGGTAAGGAAGACTATGTGTGTAGGATGATAATGTCTATACAATTTGAAGCAAAACTTCGATCCTACAGGGTAACATTACCATTAGTAGAAGGAAAAATATAGTCATGAGATTGAGTTAATCAACTAATTGAAAGTAAATTAAAAGGACATCCAGGTACATAGAGAACATACACAACTAAAAAGGAAGGGATAATTTAGAATGTGCCAATTCCTTGGTATTAGATTTGAGGGCCATTGGTAGAAGTTATAGTAGGTAAAAAGCTAGATGTAGAGATAGAAGAGAGAAGACCTTTATAACCAATGACATGACCAAACACACTAGAATCAAGAACCCAAGGGCCAAGATAAGATGATTAAGAGAGGCAGATAGATGAATTACCAATGTGGTTAACCAAAGTAGAAGTAGAGTTCAGATGACTTTGAACCCACTAGAGGAAATCTTCATAGCTTGTCGAAGAGCCTTGTAGAGGAGGTGTGGTCTGAATAGTGTTAGAAGGATCAAGTTGAGCCACATTTATCGGACATGGAGGCTTACCAAGAAATTTCTAGCAAAGATCAATAATGTGTCTGAGTCGATTACAATGCTCACATTAGGGACGAGCCTTGGAGTTGGATTGTCCTACTCGAGAGCAACTCTGATTACTTCCCATAGATGCAATGATAATAGTATCACTTGGAGCAGGAGCAATAAAGGGTTGGGTTAAATGTTCTGTTGGTACCTGTAGATGGATTGTTGAGGTAGTAGACGTATCCGAAACAATAACATATCCCAAAATTTGATCACGAGTTGCATGGTACTCTTGAGGCACGCCATAAAATGTAAGAAACATGAAGAATATGAGGTGTTGATCAAGCTCCTTATTTTGTCCAATTGGATTACTTGCGGTGGGAGGGAGAAGTTCATTAAAATAATGAAGTTCACAATGAACGTTTCCAAGATATGTAGAAATAAAACTATATATCTTTTTTCGTGTAATGATATTCATAAATTGATGAGAAACTCCATAAAGACGTTGAGTGTCCTTAGTGCAGATTGCCTTTGCCTGACTCCAAACTGATTCACACCTGAGATGTGGACGGAAAATGTGTTTGATGTCTGGATCAAGTGTGGACTTAATGACACTACACAAATGAGTATCAATCTACTTCCATTATCAAGCTTCAGCCACAACCACCTTTTCAGAATTTTTAGTGAGATGATCCTCATAACTTTGATCAAGCATCCATAATTTGATGTTAGCAACCCAACTGTCATAGTTTGACCGATTCGATTTATCTACAAAGAGGAGGAGAAGTGACGTAGTTGGTAAAGATGTTTTTTGTTTCAAAAGTAGACAGAGACGCCATGGTCGGTAAAGTGACAAATGCTAAGAGAGAAATTGTGTCGTAAAAGTTGGGGTTGAGTTTGTTGGAAAACGTTGTAAAATGGGGCTGGAATGAGTCACTGCAACAAAGGAGAGGCAAATCGGAACTTAAAACACCATTTTTTGAATAAAATTATCACCAGAAGAAAATGGGTCCACCGGGTTTACAGTTTAAGGTCTCCTCTCAATTGGTTCTAGATACCATGTTGAATGAGAAGAAAAATGAGAAAGACTTGTTTTAAACCCTAGATTAATCCAAACTCCACTCAACGAAAAGAACCATCTTTTCAATCTAAACAAGGTGCAACAAATTGACTATTCAATTTCTCACCAATAGAACTATCATTCCAAGAAAGGATGCACACACCTTTATTGTTTTTCTCTCAAAATTATGTCTCACCAAAAAGGAAATCAGAAAAGGTTTCTAATCTAGATTATGTTTCTTGAAGAGAAGAATATGAAAAATGAATGAAAGTGTTCACATAGAAATTGTAATGTAATTAGGTATTTTTAAGATGTGTTTTAGATGAGAAAGACAAGCTAATGCAACTAAAAAAACTAATTTTTAAACGTATAAGTCTATTCATGTAACAATCAAGGAGTTTCATAGGTCGACTTACATAACAAGTGAGTTTACTCATCTGTATCAAATTCTAGAACCAGGTACATGACATATGTAAGTCGATCCATTCATACCATGAATCGATTCATGGATTCAAAAATGACTTTCATGGATTCAAAAATCGATTTAAAAAATAACTTGCACCTAATGTTATGTATGATCAAATGAGGTGTTCAAAAGTATTTTAGTTATTCAAAATCTTTAATGGATATTGAGAATATGGAGATCAACAAAGACACAAAACCATCTAAACTAAACATATTTTGACATAATCAAAACACAAAATCTAAACCAAGGAGGCTTGCACTACCATCATGAACCAAAATATTTCAAAATTTCTAAAAAATCACAAACAACAAACTAAAGGCACAAATAAGTATTATTGACAAACGACCTACACTAAAAGACTATGAAAAATCCTCAATCGATAAGAAATATTCATTCTTGCGTAAGATTCTTCGGATGATGTCAAATAATTAATAGTAAAAAAAACACATTTTGTGATTACGACTTTTACATTGATAGACAATGCGACCAATGTAAAAAACATCATACATGTTTTTGAATATTGCAATTTTACATCGGTCAAAACCAAAAACAATGCAAAATGTAATATGTATTTTTTTTTAAATTTAGCGTTTTGACATCATATCAAATGAGTAAATAACTCTTATTTTAAATAGGTTATCAAAATGTAATATTTTTTTTTAAAATAACCTTTCCACTTCAACGAGTTGTGCAACCAATTTGAAAGGTTTTTGGTTTTACTAAATACTGAAATCCTTTCTTCTTGTTTTTCTGCTACACGAAAGATTCCCTCTCGATCAAGACTTGTCTACATTGTAGACTTCACAAATTGGAGGCTATGAATATGATTTGTATGTCATAATACATATGTTTAACATTAAGATAATCTGAACTGGACCAACCATAGAACTAAGGTCGGACCATTTTTCAATTCTAAAAGTATTTTGCATCATAAATCTTGTGTTGAGACGCCTCACAAAAATGGGGTTACTGAAAGTAAACATCAACACATTTTGAATATTACTCATAGTGTTTTATTTCAATCACATTTACCATTATCTTTTAGTGTTATTCTGTTAAACATATTGTTTACATATTAAATCTTTTACCTTCTTCAAAATAGAACAATTTGCCTCCATACTTTCTTTATTACAACACTAGACATGATATTTCTCTCTTAAATGTTTTTGGTTCTCTTTCTTTACTATAACACTAGACATAATATTTCTCTCTTAAAGGTTTTTGGTTCTCTTTCTTTACTTCTACTTTTGTTACGCATAACTAAATTTCAACCTCGTGCACGTAAATGCATTCATTTAGGTTATAAAGAAGGTGTAAAGGGTTATATGTTGTTTGATATACAAACTAAAAATATTTTCTTATTTAGGCATGATATATATATTTTTTAAAATAAAATATATATATTTTTTAAAATAAAAATATTATTAATGAGAGTACAACAGGTACTCCAACTCAATACAAAAGTGATCAATTATACATATCCTCCCATGCATATTAGTGGGCACATAAGCCATTTTGTAAATTTAAAAGATAATCTACCAGCCCTATGAGCAACTAACTAGTTCCAACATACCATTTTAATATTGTTTAATATTTCCAGTACATTTGCTATACCATCATTGAAAATGATTTTGTTCTTAAGATTCCATAAGTACTAGCCGTTGCAAGTCAAATAATGTGCCTCGCCTTTCTATTCTTTTTTCCCAGGCAAAACAACCCCAAACTGCAAAAAATGGGTTCAGTCAAATTATGCAGCACCTCCTTCGTTCCCCCCATCCACCAAACTACATCATATCATACTCTATTAAGGAATGTTCAGTCAAGAAACATATGTTGACAAGTTTCAAAATAGAGTAAGTAAAAAATACAGGATGATTAGTTGCTTACATTCAAGACTACTCACTTAGCAAGTTTCAAATATACCAAGCAAAGACACACATTTTATGGGCACAACACTACACCAAATCCCATTAAATATTTTCCCCAAAGTTGGACTATAATTGACAAGTTCCTTTTACTGTGGAACCAACTTATAGGCACTTTTGACATTAAATTCATTACATACATCGTATGTCCAAACCCACCTATCTGCAATTGATAAGTCTAGAACTATGCAAAATTTCTATGTAAGAATCTAGAAGTGCTTTAACTATAGAAAAATGTAGGAAATATCTAGAAGTGGGTATTAATTAGGAAGCTCCTAGAAATGTGTATAGAGTTATCTATTTGTACCTATAAATACCCCATTGTACTTGACATTATGCATCAAACAAATTGCGAGTTTTCTATTAGAAATACATCTCTTCCTCTAACAAAGTGGTATCTAGAGCTTGGTTGTGAGAGTCGAGAAATGGCGACTCGTGATTACACTACTTTCCACTTTCCTCTTCTATAAAAAGAGACTTATGAAAAATGGTGCCTTCGCATGAAAGCATTGCTTAGCTCTCAAGGTGTATGAGAGATTGTTGAAAAAGGCTATAATGAGCCACAAGATGAAGAGGGATTGTCTCAAGTTGAGAAGAAGGTTTTGGCAAAGACAAGGAAGAAGGATCAACAAGCTCTTACGCTCATTCATCAATATTTGGATGATTCTATGTTTGAGAAGGTTGTCGATGCTACATATTCAAGGGAAGCTTGAAAGATTTTGGAGAAATCACTCCAAGGCATTGACAATGAAGAACATAAGACTTCAATCTCTAAGGGGAGATTTCGATGCTTTAAAGATGAAGGATTCTGAATCAATTTCAAATTATTTCTCAAGGGTGAAGACAATTGTTAATCAAATGAAGAGATATGGAGACAAGATAGAAGATGTTTGTGTAGCGGAGAAAATTATTCGTTCCTTGACTAGTAAGTCCGATTATGTGGTATGTGTTATTGAGGAATCAAAAGATCTTGACTCAATGTCCATTGAGGAAATAAAAGGTTCATTGCAAGCTCAAGAAGAAAGAATGAAGAAAAGGCAAGAGGAGCCATTAGAGCAAGTTCTTAAGATCAAAGCTTCGTTGAAGGATGACAGAGGATTCAATAGTCAAAACGTGCGTGGACGTGAACAAGGAAGAGGACGAGTATGTGGTCGTGGCCAAGGAGGAAGAGGAAGAGGTTTCAATGGTGAATCAAACTACGAAGAAAAAAGTCACTCATCACCAAAAACTCGTGGAAGAGGAAAAGGATATGGCTATTATCAAAGTGAAAGGAGGTATGACAAATCTTAAGTTGAATGTTAAAACTGTCATGAATTTGGCCATTTTTCTGGGGAATGTCGTAATGCTCCTAATCAAAACAAAGAAGAGGCTAATCTTATTGACGAAGATGAAGAGTCAACTTTGTTGCTAACACTCAAAAAAGAAGAGAGAGATGCTAATAGTTCATGGTACTTGGACAATCGTGCAAGTAACCATGTGTGTGGATGCAAAGAGAAATTTGTGGAGCTTAATGAAAAGATGAATGGAAATGTTTCCTTTGGAGACTCATCAAAAGTGAAAATTGAAGGGAAATATACGATTCTAATCTCTTCTAATGATGGGAGCCATAAGCGGATTAGTGATGTATATTATGTGCCTTGATTAAAGAGTAATATTTTGAGTTTGGGCCAACTTCTTGAAAAAGGATATGAAATTCTCATGAAAAATAAACATCTTTAGCTTAGAGATCAAAATAACAGTTTAATCACTAATGTTATAATGTCAAAAACAGAATGTTTATCTTGAGCCTAAGAACTATTGAAGCAAAATGTTTGAAGATGAGTGTCCAAGATGAAACATGGCATTGGCATACGAGGTATGGCCACTTGAACTTTCATGCACTTAAAATTATGGGAGAAAAGAATATGGTGAAAGGAATGCCCTCAATCAATTATCCAAATCAATTCTATGAAGGTTGTCTTCTTGGCAAGCAAGCTAGAAATTTTTTCGCTAAAGAAGCCATGTAACAACCCGAGTTTAAAACACAGCGCGAGTATATTTTTTTTTAAATAAATAATTGAAATGATTTTCCAATTTATTACTTCAAAAAAATCAAAATAAAATTTCCTTTAATTCGTTTCGTAAAATAGTACGTCGTAGATTAATCGATGAACGTAATTAAATAACTTCATCGTAATATCACTAAGTATTTAATTCTGGAAATTTAATAATAAACATTAAGACATTTTCAAAAGATAACAATGTCATATCATTCCAAAAGAAAATATCAGAGTGCGGAATAAGTTAGTGGAAAAGTAGTACAATAATTTCCAAAATAAAACAAATTACATTTTCCAGCTCAAAATCCTATACATCAAATCTAACCGATCATGCACTAAAGCTACAGTAGCACGAATTTCCTCCGCATCCCAAACAAGTCTCATCCGACTCCGCCGCTCGCCTCGATGTAACCTCCTCCTCCTCATCATACAGAGAGGGATCAATCTCCTCCGAAGTCAGATCAATGCACAGTCTCGGTCGCTTCGGCGGTGCCGGAATCTCATAACAATCATCGGATATCCTAGACGGACCCAGAATATCAGCTGCTACTGGCTTCGACTCTTCGTTCTCCTCTTCCGCCTCAGAATCACGTACATCCCCACCAATCACCGGGTTAGGAGTCACCACTCCTACGGTGGCCTCCGTCTCAACCCCTCTAGCTGGCTCCTCTGCATCATCAAAAATTCTGTGCGCCTCCAATACCAAACGGGAAGGCACAGGAAAGTCAATCCTCGCATAGCTGTGCTCCACATAGTGCACCACTCCATTGGTCCTACAGGTTCTCTTCAATCTCCCCGTGTACGTAGCCTTGCTTGAGATGGGGTCGTATACCCAAGCAGTAGGCACATAACGATCAATGAAGTCGAGCGACGTTTCCGTCGTCTCGGGACGCACGTGTGTCATCGGTTTCGGGGGGCATCTGAGGGCAAAGCCCAAATTCCACATATAATAGTAAAGGGTCACCGACCGAAATTAACAAATAAACACATAACATTTATATCACAGAACAAATACACCCATGGTATAACATATGACAATGATGAAAAATAAAGATGCTCATTTTGAATTTTCATGCCATGTATGCCTTTTCAAAACAGCAACCAATTAATATGAGAAATATGTTGTAAGTACAGCCAACACCTCAGCAATCACAATCATTTATCAGAAATTCAGATTTCATAAAGTACTCACACACATCATTTTCCAATCATCATCACCTAACCAATTTCGTGACCCACCGGTCAATCCCCCGATGCAATATGTATATGCTCATGTATACAATTTCTTGGAATTACCAAGGTGCAGTCGCTCAACAGACCAGCACATTTCAAATATGTTTGACTTTAACGGCCCTCAAGACCAGGGTGCAATCGCTCAACAGATCAGCACCAGTGCAATCGCTCAACAGATCAGCACTCGTGCAGTCGCTCAACAGACAAGACGTTTGACATATACTCAGGATACAGTCGCTCAACAGATCAGTACCAGTGTAGTCGCTCAACAGACCAGCACTCGTGCAATCGCTCAACAGATCAGCACGTTTACGCATTACTCTGTTGCCCATCGCGGGTACCACTTGACTATGCAATGCATGAATATGCAGTGTTTTCTCTTCACTGAAACAGTATGCATTATCAGGAAATTTCAACCTTTCCATCATTTTTCAAAACATCTCAACACAGTCAATATCATCATCATCACAACCATGATTAAACAGCCAAGCAATCATTAACACTTTACATTATCTCACAATTCCATTCTTAATTATCATAAGTCTTTTCCCCAACTCTTAAAATTCATACAACAGTGTTTAAAACTGATATTTCTGGAAAATACGAATCTGTATTCGAATACAGCTTTTCTGTATTCGAATACAGAAGCCAAAAAACAGTGCAGAATTAACACTCTATATTCGAATACAGCCTTCTTGTATTCGAATACAGAGGTTCTCACAGTGTAAAAATCAGTATTTTCACAGCTTCAGTAGAAGTCTCAAAAGCTTCATCATTACCACTTCAAATTATCACAAAACTCCATTTTAATTTGTCACAAAACATTCCCAAATACTCCCCAACACTTAAAGATTATAAACAATGTTTAAAACTTTGATTTTCTGGAAAAACACCAAGCTGTATTCGAATACAGACCTCTTGTATTCGAATACAGAAGCTGAAAACTGCAATTTCAACACTCTGTATTCGAATACAGCATACCTGTAGTCGAATACAGAAGACAGAACATGTGTAAATTCAGCATTTTCTCCCAGGTCATTAAAGGTTTCCAAAACATCATCATCTCCTCTTCAAAACTATTTCAAAGACTCTATTTTAAATCATTTTAACCCTTCTCAATGTTCCCCAACACTTTAAGATTCACATGACAGTGTTTAAAACTTGATTTTCTGGAAAACACGAATCTGTATCCGAATACAGCTTCCTTGTATTCGAATACAGAAGCTAAAACTTGAGTTTATGGAAAAACCCGAATCTGTATTCAAATACAGCTCCCTTGTATTCGAATATAGAAGCAAAAATTGTGAAAGTTAGCATCCTGTATACGAATACCAGGCTGTCGTAGTCGAATACAGATGCGAATACAGAGTTAAAATTTCACTTATGTATTCGAATACAGACAGGGTCGTAGTCGAATACAGATGCTATGTCAGAAGCAAAAATCCTTCCTCTGTATTCGAATACAGAGGCCCATATTCAAATATAAGTTTGAAAACTTGAGTAAAACAGAAGCTTGGCAGGCTGTATTCGAATACACTCATGTTCTATTCGAATACACCTTCGAATTTAGTGAAATTTTTCCTGGGACTTCAACACATTTTCAAACTGTTTCCTTTGAAAAACAAACAAAACACCAAAACAGATTCAGCATTCTTTTGAACCACAAAACTCAGGCCTTTTTCATCAATACAACTTTTCCAGAAAAACACTTTCATCATTTAAAATCCCTTTTCTTTTGAAAACATCAGCAACACCAGATCATTCATCACAGTTTTTCTTAAACCACTCAAACAGAATGTCAACCACAGCAAAAGACATTTTTAACCATTTACATTCTGATCATTTCTCAAAACACATGCAAAGCATTTCCAGCTTTCTCACACAAACAGAACAACATGCAAAGCATTTCAGCTTTCTCACACCATCAGAACAACATTAACACATTCAGCCAAACAGCAAGCATCACATACACCCAAATCACCAACAGAGTGCATTTTCGAATTTTATAACAACCAGCACAACAGTTTTGAAAATATGCATTTTAATCATCTCCAAAATAACATGCAAGACATTTTTCAACTTTTCCACATAAACAAAACAGCATTGAAGCAACAACCAGAACATCACACATCACAGATTATTAAAACTCATCAACAAAATGCATTTTCTTCATTTTTTTCAAAATGTCATTGCAAAACAGTTTTTCTTCAAACAATGATGCAACATCAGTAATGTCATTACAGTTATGCATTTACAGCCCTAATGCAGCTAGAAAGTGGAAGGTGCCCTTACCCTTGTTGCGTTTCTGCTGCTTCTTACGTTTCTGTTTTCGTTCCCGTTTATGCGTCAAAAATCGGCGAAACTCCCGCTTGCGTTTGCTGCTACGAAAATAGGTTCTCTAGCTTCGGAATGATGAGGGGAACAACTTTTGTATTGGGGGTTTTCTGGTTTGGTGCTTAGATTTCCAATTAATGTCACTTTTGAGGAACTCCCTCTCTTTTCTTTTTTTTGAAATCGTGAACAGAATTTAGAATGGGATGGGAAGGGAGAAGGTGATACTGTTACAGTATGGGCAGTGAGGGAGAAGGAATGGTGTTCTGATTTCACTCATCCTTCTCACTCCTATTTATAGGCTTGTGTGGGTGCCACCTCACCCGACACTTGGCTGATCCTCAGCACTTAACCAGTCTCGTCGCAATTAGCCGATAATCCCTTAATTAACTGTTCGTTAATTTAATTACTCGTAATTAAATTAATTTATTCTTCATCCAATAATCTTAATATATCTTCAAAAATAAATATTTATATATATATATATTTACTCAAAACATACATATATTAAATATTTTACAAATATCCCTAAAATACACTTAATATTTCATCCATAATTTTAATTTAAAAATTAAGGGTCTTACAAGCCACATCAAGAGCAACTAAGCCACTACAACTTGTGCATACTAACTTGTGTGGGCCAATCATTCCATCTTCATTTGGTAAGAGTAAATATTTCATTCTCTTTATTGATGATTTTAGTAGAAAAATTTGGATTTAATTCTTAAAGCAAAATTCAAAAGCTTTTGATGTTTTCAAGAATTTCAAAGCTCTTGTAGAGAAGGAAAGTGGTCATGAAATCAAAGCTTTGAGATCTGATCGATGAGGTGAATTCACTTCGAAGTAGTTTAATGAATTTTGTGCAACTCATGGAATTTTTCGTCTGTTGACAGTTCCAAGATCTTCACAACAGAATGGAGTAGTTGAGAGAAAGAATAGAACTATTTTGAACAAGGCAAGATGCATGCTAAAATCCAAAAGGAAGCCAAAGGAGTTTTAGGCTGAAGTAGTTTCTTGTGCGGTCTATTTAGCAAATCGCTCTTCGACTTCAAATGTCAAAGACCAAACCCCTCTAGAAGCATCTAATCAAAGGATTCCTATTGTTAATAACTTGCGTTTCTTTGAGAGCATAGCATATGATTTGCATTCTAAAGGTTACAAGTTGTACAACCCATGCAACAATAAGGTAGTGTTGAGTCATGATGTTGAATTTGATGAAGATGCTACATGGAATTGGGAGGGTAAAAAAGAAACATACTATAATTTCCTTCCATATTTTGAAGAAGATCAAGAGACCACAACACTAGTTCAATATGCAACTCCACCTTCTTCACCTCCTTCATCCCCTACTTCTCTAAATGAAAGTTCAAGCGAAAGACCTAGTAAGATGAAAGATATAGAAGACATTTATGAAATGTCAACTGAAGTTACTCTTAACCTTGAAGAGTTGTATTGTCTCTTGGAAGATAGTGAGCCATTAAATTATGGCGAAGCAGTGAAAAATAAAAGGTGGAGACCAGCCATGGATGAGGAGATCAAATCAATTTTGAAGAACAACACTTGGGATTAGCAACTCTTCCAAAAGGCCATGAAGAAATTGATGTCAAATAGGTGTACAAGACTAAAAAGAATGCTAATGGAGAGATTGAAAAATACAAAGCAAGAGTTGTTGCCAAAGGCTACAAACAAAAACATAGAGTTGACTATGAAGAAGTTTTTGCACCAGTTGCTCGCATGGACACTATTTGTTTGCTAATCTCTATAGCAGCTCAAAATAAGTGGAAACTTTATCAACTTGATGTAAAATTGGCATTTCTAAATGGCTATGTTGAAGAAGAGGTCTATGTTGAGCAGCCAATCGAGTACGCGATTAAAGGATATGAAGATAAAGTTTTGAGATTGAGGAGACCGTTGTATGGATTAAAGCAAACACCAAGAGCATGGAATAGTCGCATCAACAAATACTTCCAAGACAATAGGTTTGCTCGTTGTCTTAACAAATATGCTCTTTATGTTAAAGTTTATGATAATGGAGATATTTTGATTGTTTGTCTCTATGTGGATGATCTTATATTCATTGGGAACAATCCACATTTATTTGAAGAATTCTAAAAGGCCATGGCGCTTGAGTTCGAGATGACTAATATTGAGCTCATGCCATACTACTTAGGCTTAGAAGTAAAGCAATTGGAAGAAGGTATATTTATTTCTCAAGAAAACTATGCATCAAAAGTTTTGAAGAAATTTAAAATGTTGGATTGCAATCCAGTGAACACATCAATGGAGAGAGGATTGAAGTTGTCAATGTTTGAAGATGGACAAAAGGAGGACCCTTGTTTTTTCAAAAGCCTCATTGGAAGCCTAAGATACTTAACTTGTACAAGGTCTTATATTCTATATGCGGTTGGAGTAGTGAGTCGTTTCATGGAAGCTCCTACTAGTACACACATGAAAGTCACTAAGAGAATACTCCGCTACCTTGATGGTACGCTTGATTATGGACTATTTTACTCTTTTTCTAATGATTTTAAACTCTCTGGATTCTGTGATAGCGACTTTGTTGGAGATATTGATGATAGAAAGAGTACTAGTGGATTTATATTTTTCATGGGGGACTGTGCTTTTTTGTGGAGTTCAAAAAAGCAACTTATTGTCACACTTTCAACATATGAGTCAGTAGCAGCAACATCTTGCACTTGTCATGCGATTTGGCTAAGGAGATTATTGAAGGAACTTCAAATGCCACAAAAGGAAGCTACTAATATTTGTATAGACAACAAATCAGCACAAGCACTTTCAAAGAATCCAGTGTTTCATGATCGCAGTAAGCATATAGTCACAAGGTACCATTTCATAAGAGAATACATTGCCAAGAAAGAAGTTGAACATTAATATGTAAAGACTCAAGATCAAGTTGCATATATTTTTACAAAGTCTTTAAAATTTGAAGACTTTTAAAGGCTAAGAGCAAGACTTGGAATAAAGAAGAAAATTTCAAATTAAAGGAGAGCAATGTTATTAATAATTTTAAATTAGATAAGTATAGAACCCTATAGAAATTCCATGTACAAATATAAAAGTGTTTTAATTATAGAAAAATGTGAAAAATATCTAGAAATGAGTATTAATTAGGAAGCTCCTAGAAAAGTGTTTAGAGTTATCTATTTTGATCCAAATTTGATTCCAAAATTTTGCCTTTGCTCTATTGCTCAACCACAACCTTACACCTTCAGCAAGGAGTCATTTTGATTACTTGAGTCACCTATCGATTTTAAATCCCTCCACCATAACGACATTTGTGATGAGCCACTACTACTACCCCTTAAAACTGATTCCATTTCAAGAGCAACCAAATATTAAAAAACTCTAAGTTTTTGATTCCTAATCCTCTCAAACTCGTAAGTATACCTTATCCCATCCAACCCAACATAATTTATTCGTTTTAGATCCACCACTCCACAAAAACTTCCTCTGAATAGAAACTTTCAACACCAATTTTGGTGCTTTGAAGAAGGAAAAATAATACAATATATGAGAGACAAAGTTAACATAGTATATTAAAGTTACTCGACCTCGCATAAGTATTTACCTTTTCTAGATGACAATTTTTTTTCAACGAATTAATCACCAGTTTCAACGTAGCTAAGTGCCTATGGTTTGCCCCGATAAGAAGACCCAAGCATTTAAATGGCAATCTGTCTAAAAAACTGGGTCTCTCGCCGACCCTTGCAGAATCTTAAAATCCAATAATAAAAAAAAACAGAAATAAAAACAACCCCTATATATAAAACAGAGATAAAAACAAATTGAATTACATGTACTTTCGTTAAAAAACCACAAGGTTGTGTACCAAATCAGATATTTTAAAAACTATCAACAACATATAAGACAAGCTTAACTAACTTCATTCTTCAATTCCAATAGCATGGGTGATTCCATATGGATGATTCTCCAAATTGGCCGCTTCTATTCGATTGTTCCTAATGGCATAGCAACCTAAGACATAAATGATTGTGAGGAGTGTAAGCACACAAACATTGAATATAGTAAGATGTTTCCATTGGTTTCTTATGTTAGCTAGCACTTGTCCTTTGCATGAATTGCAATCGTAACACAGTTTGTCTTCTTTATTGTTCCAAGTGCTGCAATCTGTGTCGTTCACTGCTGCTCCTGTTTTTGGCACTTCCCAATATGTTGAATTTTTCATTGTGAATCCACATTGTTCAGGTGGCTTACAGCATCCAAACTATTACCACAAATGCAAAAACAAAAAATTACCATTAGTTAAACCAACCGCGACCTACATTATAGTCTCTGCAACAGTATAGTTGTCACTACTTCAGGCACATTTTCCCACCGTAATATCAAGATTTGCACTATAACTTCTTGCACATATAGAATCTAGAATACACGTATGTTTATAATTATGAATTAAAAATATTCAATTCTAATATGATTTTGTGCCAGTTTATCACTCAATGTTTGGATATCCATTAACTAAAGGAAGAAAATCATCTCTTTTTATCTTTCTGCTTTTGATTGAAAAAACTTCAGACTTTTAATTCAAGTTAATATTATTATGATCAAACTATTTTATTTTATTTTATTTTTTAATCTTCTTCCTGAAAGATACCGTGGATAATTTCCAAACTAGCACACAATTATTTATGTACCTATTTCCATACTTGGATTTGATGTCTAAAAATTATTAATTCATACATGCTAAGATTATCAAAATATCTTAAACTATGATCATCTCTTCTTAAACTAATAAGAAATAGATAAAGGTAAAAAATCAGCACCCAGATTTCCAAAATCGGACAATTAATCTAGCTAATAATTACCCAAAAAATTTAGAAGAAGAAAAATCGCTAAAAGCAACCTCTAAGATCTTGAAACAAAGAATAATACTACCAAAATAAAGAGAGAGAAAAACTATTAGTTCTACCCGACCAACACAAATTACGTTTTTCTACTAAAGAATTGCACCTAATGGTTAGGTTTTCTACATTATGTGCGGTCAAAAAAAAGTTCAACACGTACTCCCTTTTTTTTTTGACTCATCATATACTCCTTCTCGTAAAATACAAATAAAGATTTTTTAATTAAAAAAAAAAAAGAAAAGAAAACCATAAAAAACAGACGGTTAACTATTGCGATATTAGATTGTTTGTTCACTCGCGACTGAGAGCAATGGATGATAACTGGTTTCATTTACAAAAAATATATACATAAAAAATCTCACCATTCAAACTGGTTTGAATTTGTTTATATTTGACCATTTGACTGATGACTTCAACCGGTACTCTATTTTAATTTGCAACTATACAATTATTTTTACAGTTACAAACACAATGTCAATTCATAGTATCGCATTTCACTGTGATTCTCTATAATATAATTATTATAACTATTTTAAAATTAAATATGGTCGTAAATTGTGGTAAGCAACCAAATTTGCAGACATATTAGTCATATTTGATAGTTTTCTTGTTATAATATCAAAGTTCTCAGTCTAATTGTAACTCCGCCCACAATTTATTGCAACTTGCAAACTCTAAGCACAATTTAAAAATAACGGAAGTAAGACTAACCTGCGTGGCTGAGAGGTTTTGTTGACACAAACGAACACCAACCAGACAACTCTTAATATCATCCCAATTTTTCTCATTAATAACATATTGTTGCAACCAAAGCGAAAAATCAGCAACTCTGTTCACCCGAAACCCTTTATTTTCAGAAACCTTGGCACCAACCACCTTGTTGGTAACAAACAATGCAAAAACAATGAAAAACATGAAGCCCAATATAACAAAGAAAGTCGCAAGAAGGTAAGCATAGAGAGCCTCATTGATTCTGCAGAGAGAGCCGGTTATTCCGAGGACGGAGACTATGAAGATGAAGACAGAACCAAAGAGGAGAGGATACTGCAGCACTTTGAGGCAGTCGGTATGGTGGAAATGGATGTAGGCGAAACCGCACAGTCCGGCTAGGGAAAGTAACAAGGTCAGAATGTTTAGGATACCAACCAATGTGTTGCTTATGCAGAACATTTTGTTGTTGTTGATTTTGATGATTGAGTATTGGATTATTTGGAGGTGTGATGAATCATGTAAGGGGATTCGGAGAAAATGATGTGTTGAGTGGTGAAGGAGAAAAGAAGAACTGCTTTGTATAGTAGTAAGTAACGGTTTGCAGTGTGGGTTTTGTGTGGATTATAGCCTCATGTGTGTCGTTTTAGGAAATGGATCAGTTGAGACGATGTGCATGAATATGGCAAGTTAATCTGCGGTTCCATTTTAAGGTAACCAAGAATTAACCTTTATTTATTTTACATGTTTTATAAAAAAAATGGATTTATAGGATATGCAATAAAAATTTATTATTCTCAGCATAAATTTAATTTTTGTGCACTAAACTTTTTGTACAGTTAATCAATTATCATTAGTAATATTGAACTAATTTTACAACACTTAAAGTTACACATAATTGTTCATGATGTGTCGGCAAAGTATATAAATTAAATTTTTGCCACATTATCTAATTTTGGTGAAGATTGTAAAAAATTAGTGGTGTGACATGCAATGATGGTGGTCTCATTGAATATTAATGTAAAAAATAACACTTGCAACATACTATTTAACACGGATGTTTTGGTGGGATTCGTGTAAATTTTAATCAATCAAATAAAGTGTATTAGAAAGTTTGTGTTGCTAACACTCCTGGTGTGTAAAACTATTTTATACTAATAGTGCATAATTACTAAACCATTAAAATCACATGTTTTCCACCTTGATAAAAAATCATATATCTTTAGTTTCTATTGTCTACACTGACTATCATAGTTCAAAATAACTATCACATTCCACCATAAAAAACATACTTAAGCTAAATTATTTTAAGAATTTATTCTCCATGTTGAAAATCATGCTAAAAAATATGGTGCAACTTCCATGTCCATTTTCTCAATATTGTGTTTGATGAAGTGTTATCCTCATTTTTCGATCTTCTTTCATTAGAAATAATTTTGTTGACCACTTCTTCAAACCTCAAAGTTTCATTCTCATATATCTAAATAGGTTTGATATGCCCATACCATTGAGAACATTTATATGATTAGATGCTTTCATATTTTCATCCATGTGTAAGTTATGAAACCAAACATTCAACAACAACCGATTTGAGATGTCTTTTGCTAGATATTGTCCATCAAGTTTCTCCCAAAGCTCTTTGGCTGTCGACTTGTCTTCCACATTCACAAGAATATTCTTAGCATACACAAGTGAATTGCACTTGCAACTCTCAAATCTATTTTCTCCCATTTCTCTGTGTCCATCTTGAAATTGTCTCTGTTGATAGTCATGTGTAATCCTGACTGTATCAACACATCTTTGACTTGTATTTTCCACAAGTTATAATTGATTTTCCCATCAAATCTTTATATATCAAACTTCACAGCACCTAAAAAATTTGACATTGCACCGATATGAAAATTGTTGGAACAAATGTGTGAATTTAAAATTTTGAATAGTTTTAATCACTATATAAATATTCTCAAAATTTTTGTTGATCCCACATTGGTTAGAAAACATATGTGGGTTTGCTTCCATCACTATATAAAGAGTGTCAATTTATTGTAAAAAGCACATCAAAGTTGGATGCATTTTCCAACTTTTTCTTTTCTCCCTCTTATATTCTGCTCGATTGTTATTGAGCCACTTCTCCCATTTCTTTCTGTCCCTTCGATATTTTAGAGCAGTATTGTACCGTAGTGCCTTCGATATTTTAATGCGGTTGTTATACCGTAGTCCCTTTGAAATTTTAGAGCGGTTGTTATACCGTAGTTCCTTCGATATTTTAGAGCGGTTGTTATGTCGTAGTTCCATCGAGTTTTGAGTGGTCACAATACCACTATCCTTTTAAAGTGTTTTTATGCTACATGATGCAATCCTTTAGAGTGTAGTCATTTTGAGTTATGAGTGGTTATAGTACCATATTGCGAGGCTTTAATCGCCTTATTAAGAGTGACTTTAACGGTCATATTGAGAGTGGCCTTAACAGCCATATTGGGGGTGTAATTCTAGAACGGTTTTCTACTGTAACACACCGAGTTTAAAACACAGCGCGGGTGCATTTTTTTTTTTTAAAATCAATAATAAAAATGATTTTCCAGATTTAATTCGAAAGGAATTAAAACAAAGTTTTTCCTAAAATAGTACGCCGTGGATTAATCGATGAACGTAACAATAAATTCATCGTAATCTCAATAAATACTTAATTCTAGAAATTTAATAATAAACAATAAGACATTTTCAAAAGATAACAATGTCATAGCATTTCCAAAAGACAATATCAGAGTGCGGAATAAGTAGTACAACAATTTTCCCAAAATAAAAACAAAATACATTTCCAGCTCAAATCCTATACATCAAGTCTAACTAATCATGCGCTAAAGCTACAGTAGCACGGATTTCCTCCGCATCCCACACAAGTCTCCTCCGACTCTGCCGCTCACCTCGACGTAACCTCCTCCTCCTCCTCATCATACAGAGAGGGGTCGGTCTCCTCAGAAGTCAGATCAATACACAGTCTCGGTCGCTTCGGCGGTGCCAGAATCTCATAACAATCATCGAAAATCATGGACGGACCCGGAATCTCAGCTGCTACTGGCTTCGGCTCTTCATTCTTCCCTTCTGCCTCAGACTCATGTACATCTCCTCCAATCACCGGGTTGGGAGTCACCACTCCTACGGTGGCCTCCGTCTCAACCCCTCTAGCGGGCTCCTCCGCATCATCAAAAATTTCGTGCGCCTCCAATACCAGACTGGAAGGCACAGGAAAATCTATACTCGTATAAGTACGCTCCACGAAATCCTCTACTCCGTCGGTCCTGCTCGTCCTCTCCAACCACCCCGTGTAAGTCGCCCTGCTTGAGATGGGGTCAAATACCCAAGCAGTACGCGAATATCGATCAAGGAAGTCTAACGACGTTTCCGTCGTCCGGGTACCCACGGGTGGCATGGGTTTGGGGGGCATCTGAGGGCAAAGCCCAATTTCCACAATGTAATAGCAAGGGTCACCGACCGAAATTAACAAATAATCACATAGCATACATCTCATAGCAACAATTATATCCATGGTACAACATATGACGATGAGGAAAATAATAATGCTCATTTGAAATTTAATGACATATATGCCTTTTCATAAACAGCAGCCAATTATTATGAAATATGTGGTAAGTACAAACAACACCTCAGCAAATCACAATCATTAAATCAGAAATTCAGATTCTGTACAGTACTCACACACATCAATTTCCTACCATTCATCATATAATTCAATCGTGACCCACCGGTCAATCCCTCAATGCAATATGTATATGCTCATGTATACAATTTTCTTGGAATCACCAAGGTGCAGTCGCTCAACAGACCAACACAATATGTTTGACTTTAACGGCCCTCAAGACCAAGGTGCAATCGCTCAACAGATCAGCACCTAGTGCAGTCGCTCAACAGACCAGCACTCGTGCAGTCGCTCAACAGACCAACACGTTTGACATATACCAAGGTACAATCGCTCAACAAATCAGTACCTAGTGCAGTCGCTCAACAGACCCGCACTCGTGCAATCGCTCAACAGATCAACACGTGGTTGCGCATTTCAGGGTACAGACGCTCAACAGTCCAGTACCAGTGCAGTCGCTCAACAGACCAGCACCTATATACCAAGGTACAATCGCTCAACAGATCAGTACCTAGTGTAGTCGCTCAACAGACCAGCACTCGTGCAATCGCTCAACAGATCAGCACGTGGTTGCTCATTACTCTATGCCCATCGCGGGTACCACTTGACTATGCAATGCATGAATATGCAGTGTTTCACTTCTTTGGAAACAGTATGCAAAATCAAAAAATTCATGCCTTTCCATCATATTTAAAAATATCTCAGCACAATCAAGATTATCATCATCACAAACATGACTAAACAACCAAGTAATCATTAACACTTTGCAATGGTTTCCCAAACTTTTAAAATTCATAACACAATGTTTAAAATTGGGATTTTTGGAAATTACGAATCTGTATTCGAATACAGCTTCTCTGTATTCGAATACAGAAGCCAAAAACAGTGCAGAATTACACTCTGTATTCGATTACAGCCCTCTGGTATTCGAATACAAAGGCAGTCTCAGTGCACAAAACAACAACTTTCACTACATCAGTAAAGTCTTAAAAACTTCATCACCACCATTTCAAAATATCACCAAAAGTTCCATTTTAATTCACCACAACATTCCCAATATTCCCCAAACACTCAGGGTTTACAAAACACTCTTGAAAACTTGGAATTTCTGAAAACTCGAATCTGTATTCGAATATAGACCCCTTGTATTCGAATACAGAAGCATGAAACTGCAATTTTAACATTCTGTATTCGAATACAGCATGCTTGTAGTCGAATACAGAAGACCAAACCTTGAAAAATTCAGTATTTTCTCCCAGGTTATTAAAGGTTTTCAACACATCATCCTCTCCTCTTCAAAAATATTTCAAGAACTCCATTTAAAATCACTTTAACCCTTCGCAAGGTTTCCCAACACTTTAAAATTCACAAGGTAGAGTTTAAAACTTGATTTTCTGGAAAATACGAATCTGTACTTGAATACAGCTTTCTTGTATTCGAATACAGAAGCTAAAAACTGAGCTTCTGGAAAAAACACGAATCTGTATTTGAATACAGATCCATTGTATTCGAATACAGAAGCTGAAACTAGTGAAAATCTGCATTCTATATTCGAATACAGCATGCCTGTAGTCGAATACAGATGCGAATACATTGTTAAAATCCCACTTCTGTATTCGAATACGACATGGTCGTAGTCGAATACAGATGCTGAGTTAGAAGCAAAAATCCTTCCTCTGTATTCGAATACAGGGGCTCGTATTCGAATACAAGTTTGAAAACTTAAGTAAAATAGAAACTTGGCAGGTTGTATTCGAATAAACACATGTTGTATTCGAATACCACTTCGAAAACCAGTGAAATTTTTCCTGAGGCTTCAACACATTTCAAACTGTTTCTTTTAAGAAGAACAACCAAACATCAAGACAGATTTAGCACTTTTCCAGACAATACTTTCCTTATTCAAAATCCATTTTCTTTTTAAATCATCAACATCGCTCAAAACAGAAACATAATTAGAGTCCTCAACACCAAATCATCCAGAAACAGAAACAGAATGATCAATCATCAGAATCATCTAGATTTTCAAACCATCATAACATCATGCAAGCATTTCAGCTTTCTCAATATCAGAATAACATGCAAGCATTTCAGCTTTCTCAAACATTAGAATAACATGCAAGCATTTCAGCTTTCTCAAACATCAGAATGACATGCAATCATTTCAGCTTTCTCAAAACATCAGAATAACATGCAGACATCACAGAGCAGCAAAACACCAACAGAATGTATTTTTGCATTTTAAAACCATTTTCAATAAAGTTTTATGACATGCATTTTAATCATATTTAAAATAACATGCAAAACATTTTTCCACTTTCCCATATAAACAACACAACTTTAGTGCATTCAGCCCAAACAGCAATCATCACAGAACTTTTAAAACATCCAAAAAATGCATTTTTCATTTCTTTCAAGCAACAGGCAAACCAGTTTCTTTTTGTTCAAAACAGAAATGAAAACACCAGTAATGCCATGATAGTTATTCACTTACAGCCCTAATGCAACTAGAAAGTGGAAGGTGCCCTTACCCTTGTTGCGTGTCTTGCTACTTCTCTTGTTTCTGCTGTCGTTCCCGTTTTCGCGCCAAAAACCGGTGAAACTGTAGGCTGCGTTTGCTGCTACGAAACTGGGTTCTTTAGCTCTGTAATGGTATGGGGAATAACTTTTGTACTGGGGTTTTGGTGTTTCGGTGCTTGGATGTCCAAGTAATGGCACTTTGAGGAGTTCCCTCATTTTTTTCCTTTTGAAATCGTGAAACAGCTTTCAGAAAACAGGAGGCAGAATGGGAGGAAAGGGTATTGTTACATGCAGAATGGGGAGGTATAGAGTTCTGATTTTTCTCTGTCTCCTCACGTGTATTTATAGAGTTACTTAGGTGCCACCTCATCAAAAATAATGTTAAAATAATGTTGGATCCTCCAGCACTTAATTGTTTTGCAATTAGCCACTAATCCTCAATTAACTGCCCGACTAATTTAATTACTCGTAATTAAATTAATTTAATTCTTAATCCAATAATTTTAATTCATCCTCCAAAATAAATATTTATATATATATATATATATATATTTACTCAACATACATATATTAAATATTTTACAAATATCTCCAAATACACTTAAAATTAATTCCATAATTTTAATTAAAAATTAAGGGTCTTACATTACTACCCCCCTTAAATTAGTTTCGTCCTCGAAACTACATATCAGTAAACAACTAAGGATATTGTTCCCTCATCTTGCTCTCCAGTTCCCAAGTCGCGTCTCCAGTAGTCGGATTCCAAATCACTTTGACTAGTGGGACTTCGTTGTTCCTCAGCTGTTTAATCTTCCTGTGTTCAATCCTTACAGGGAATACTTCAAATGACAGGTTGTCCTTCAGCTGAATTGTATCTGGTTCAATTACATGTGACGGGTCTGCAATGTATTTCCTTAGCTGCGACACATGAAATACGTCATGAATATTGGACAATATTGGAGGTAAAGCAATCTGATAGGCCAATGGTCCAATACGTGCAGTAATCTGGTATGGTCCAATAAATTTCGGAGTTAACTTTCTTGACTTAATAGCTCTGCCAACACCAGTTGTAGGCGTAACCCTTAGAAATACATGATCACCCTGCTCGAATTCCAAAGGTCTGTGACGCTTGTCCGCATAACTCTTCTGAAGATCTTGCGAAGCCTTCATTTTCTCTTGTATCCTCTTGATTTTCTCTGTGGTCTGTTCCACCATCTCAGGTCCAACAATCATGCTCTCTCCGTCCTTATACCAGCATAAAGGCGTCTGACACTTGCGTCCATACAAAGCCTCATAGGGTGCCATTCCAATACTTGCGTGAAAACTGTTGTTGTAAGTGAACTCAATCAATGGCAGCATCTCATCCCAGTTCCCTCTGTCATCCAACACACATGCTCTCAATAGATCTTCCAAGGACTGGTTTGTTCTCTCAGTCTGTCCGTTTGTTTGTGGATGATAAGCGGAACTCAATTTCAGTTTTGTCCCCAAAGCTTCATGCAACGCTCCAAAAAATGAGATGTGAACTTTGGATCACGGTCCGATATTACACTTGATGGAACGCCGTGTAACCTCACAATCTCAGCAATGTAGATCTCTGTCAGCTTATCTACTTTATAAGTGGTCTTTACTAGTAGGAAATGTGCGGACTTCGTCAATCGATCCACTATTACCCAAATAGAATCATTCTTTTTCCTTGTCTTGGGCAGTCCTATTATGAAATCCATGGAAATGCTGTCCCACTTCCATTCTGGTATATCTAGGGGTTGCAACATTCCAGCTGGTCGTTGATGTTCCACTTTCGCTTTCTGACAAGTCAACAAGCTGATACATATTCTGCCACATCCCTCTTCATTCTTGGCCACTAGTAATTCTGCCTTAAGTCCTGGTACATCTTGGTTGCTCCAGGATGAATACTCAACTTACTCTTATAAGCCTCTTCCAAAATCGCTCTTCTCATCTCTACAACTTCCGGTACACAAACTCTTCCATTACACAAACTCTTGGTTGCTCCTGGATGAATACTCAACTTACTCTTATAAGCCTCTTCCAAAATCGCTCTTCTCATCTCTGCAACTTCCGGTACACAAACTCTTCCATTACATCTCAGAATATTATCTGTTCCAACGCTGAATTCAGTTGTCTGTCCTTGCGCTATCAGATTCCTCTTTTCATGGATCAATGCGTCATCTTGCAAGTTTGCAATCTCCTCCAGTAATCCACTCGAAATTGTTATCATTCCACACTTTATCATTCCTGGTGCAAACTTTACGTCCAAATGTAGATCTCTAAATGCTTCCCACAACTCCTATTGTCTGGCCATTATCATTGAAGATACTGACACGCTCTTCCGACTCAATGCGTCAGCCACCACATTGGCTTTTCCAGGGTGGTACTGCAATGAAAAGTCAAAATCCTTGAGAGTCTCCATCCATCTTCTCTGACGCATGTTCAATTCCTTCTGATCGAACAGATACTTCAAGCTTTTATGATCACTGAACACCGTGAATGTGCATCCATATAAGTAGTGTCTCCAGACCTTTAATGCAAACACTATAGCCGCAAGTTCTAAATCGTGAGTAGGGTAGTTTCGTTCGTGGGTCTTCAATTGCCTTGAGGCGTAGGCTACAGCTTTCTTGTGTTGCATCAAAACACATCCCAAACCTTGGTGAGATGCATCACAGTAAACTTCATATGGTTCCTCTGGTTGTGGCAAAACCAATACTGGTGAGGTTGTCAACTTTTCCTTCAACAACTGAAAACATTCCTCACACTTCTCCGTCCATGCAAATGGCTGATTCTTTCTGGTGAGTTGTGTCAAAGGAGCTACAATCTTAGCAAATCCCTCAATAAATCTTCTGTAGTATCCTGCTAGTCCGACAAATCTTCTGTAGTATCCTGCTAGTCTGACAAAACTCCGTATATCTGTGATAGTCTGTGGCTGTTTCCAGGCAAGAATTGTATCAATCTTTGCTGGATCGACAGCGATTCCTTCTTTTGTTATCACATGTCCCAAAAAGTTCACTTTCTTTAGCCAAAACTCACACTTCGACAAATTGGCATACAGTTGCTTCTCGCGTAAGACTTCAAGAACTTGGCGTAGGTGCTCTTCATGTTCTTCTTCATCCTCTGAATAAATCAAAATATCATCGATGAACACCACCACGAATTTATCTAGAAACGGGCTGAATATCCTATTAATATAATCCATAAATATTGATGCTGCATTCGTAACTCCAAAAGGCATAACGAGATATTCATAGTGTCCGTAACGAGTCCTGAAAGCAGTCTTTTGAATATCTCCTTCTCTTACCTGAATCTAATGATATCCTGACTTCAAATCGATCTTTGAAAACACTGCTGCTCCCCTAAATTGGTCCATCAAACCATCGATGCGTGGCAAAGGATAACGATTCTTGATAGTCACCTTGTTAAGTTGCCGATAATCCACACATAAACGCGAACTTCCATCCTTCTTTTTAACCAACAACACCGGAGCTCCCCATGGCGACACACTTGGTCTGATAAATCCTTTCTCCAATAAGCCTTCAATCTGACCCTTAAGCTCGCTTAATTCTAATGGCGACATCCGGTACGGCGCAATTGATATAGGTCCAGTTCCTGGGTGCAAATCAATGAAGAACTCCACATCTCTTACCGGGGGTAATCCTGGAATTTCGGATGGAAATACGTCCGAATATTCTTTGACTAACACCACATCTTCTATGTTCACATCCATCTTGGTCTCCACGTTAGCCAATGATAAAAATTCCTGAGTTCCCTCTCTCAGAGATACTTTGAGTTTGTTAGCAGCCAAATACCGAACGACTCCAGGTTCGGGGAAAAGAACTAATTTTCGAGCGCAATCCAAGACTACGTACTTATACGTCATCCAATCCATACCGAGAATGATCTCGAGTGATTGTAGGGGTAGACATATTAAATTAACCAAGAAATCTCTATTCTGAATCGTTATAGTACAGTGTAAACATGCAGAGTTTACAGTCAAAGTCTTAGCAGGTGTAGAAACAACCAAATCAAAAGGCAAAGCAGACACATACAACTTCAAACGATGCACACAATCCATAGCAATGAAAGAATGGGTTGCCCCCGAATCAAAAAGTGCAGTTAGTGTGTTACCTGCAATCTCACAATCTTGCTGGATTAAATTTTGGGCTTGTCTTCCAACTTCAGCACCCATGTGATAAACGCGGCCTCTAGCAGTAGGACGAGTAGCCCTAGTCGCGTTCACAGTTGGCTCCACCTTCGGAACCCGGCAATCCCTCGCCACGTGTCCTGGCTTGTGGCAGTTGAAGCACATCAAATCCCTCGCAGTACAAGCAGTTGCAATATGTCCTTCCTTCCCACATCGATAACACCGAACTCCTTGTCCCAATTGCCGTCCAAAATTCTGGTTTCCCGGCCGATTCTGGCCTCTCTTGTTGTTTGGTGGCCGGTTATACGGCTTGGCGACTTGCTTCCCTTTATTGTTCTGATTATGTATCCGACTAGGCCCTCCAGAGTTAAAGTTCCCTCCTCTGTTGGCCCTCCTGTTCTTCATCTCTTCAACCTCACTACACTTTGAAGGTGCAAACACGAGAAGGGGGGGTTGAATTGTGTTTGACTTAACTTGAATACTTTTCTTGTTTTAATACTTTTAAAACAAAACTTGATGTATAATTAAAACAGAGTTAGCAGCGGATAAAAATAAAAATAAAACTCACAGATTTTATACTAGTTCACCGTTAACGAGGCTACGTCCAGTCCCTTCGCCTTGAAGGATTTCACTAATTCAAATCTTGAATTACAACTGTGCTACTAACCCTCCAAGTCAGTCTTCTCAAATAGTCTAACAATCCTAGACTTCTTTGAGGAAAAACAACTCCTGTCTTCAGCCAATCTGACACCCCAGATTGTAGAAGAATTCACAACACTATGAATCTAATTGCTAAGTACCTTGCTACCCTTTCTGAATCCCTCAGTTTGTAGACTCTACTTCAACAACTTAGATACAACCCTATCTAATTGCCAAGTAACCTGCTACCTCTACTGACTCCCTCAGATTGTAGACTCTACTTCAACAACTTAGATTTGCCACAGTGGAAAGAAAATAACCGAGTACTTGCTTCTTGAAAGCTGAAACTCACAATTGACTTATATGAAAATTTGAGAGTGGTTGCTTTGGAAGTGTATGACTCTTTTGTGATTTTCAATACTTTATTCTTCAGCATTAAGTCTCTATTTATAGTTGAACTTCTGCAGTATATTTAGATTAATCTGTTTTGAAAATATTCTGGAGTATTTTGCTCAGATTCTGTTTTGAGCCTTTTGCTCACTGATCTGTTTTGAGCATTTTGCTCCGCTTCTGTTTTGAGCATTTTTCTCAAATTCTTTAATCCTCATGATCAAATCTGCACCATTGGATCTTAATGCGATAGTCCACATCTGGACCAGCCTATTTGATATTCTGTGATCCTCTGATTTCGGCCATTCCTGGACCACATTTCCTAACCCTATGATTTCGGCCACCACTGGGCCATGGTCTGATTTTCTGATCTGGACCATCACTGGACCAAATAATTATTTCTGAACCATTGATCTGGAAATTTTTACTCTGATCTGGACAGATTCTGGACTTTGGTATGGAACAAACTGAAATTAACTTGAACAAAAAATATTTCTGTCTGGACATTTTACCTTTAATTTTGGACCAGGTCTGGATTGATTTTAGAACTCATTTCTTTTGGTCTGGACTTAGTTCCATGCCCTGAATCATGCTATCTTATGATTTGGGCCAAATCTGAATTGATCCTTTTGTTCTGGACTCATAAACATACCTTCTGGTCAAGTCTAGAACAAGTCTGGACTATGTAATTTTTCACTGCCAGGCCATCTTCTGGTCAGAATAACTTCTGGAATAAAATTGATATTTGACTCCTGTTTGTCTGAAACAACTCTCCTTCTGGCAGGCTTTCCAATGGTATGATCCATGTTTCATTATGATTTTTCTTCCTTCTGTTCTGGGCCACCAAACATATCCTCTGGTGATGTTTTGACATCCTGGAACATCTTCTGGAAATTCTAGAATTCATTTTCCTTTGATCTATGCTTCTGTTTCCTTCAGTTTCTGGGGCATTTAACTTAATAATTCAAAGTATAAAATAAGTTTACATTGAGTACATTTGTAAGCATCAAAATCCTAAGTACTTAGAACCAACTTGGTTCCAACACACTTTTCCACTAGCACTTGGAAACATTGAATTCCCAAGGGTAGGACCGAATCTTGGATCTCATACTTCAGTCCATTCTGAAAGCGATGACACATAAACTGTTCATCAACTTCTTCCCGGAAGAATCTGAAATGTCTGGACAACGATTCAAACTTAGCTGCGTATTCTCCTACTATCATATTCCCCTGGTGCAATTTCAGAAAATCGTCACCCAACTTGGTCCTAGTGCTCATCGGGAAATACTTGTCCAGAAACTTCTTTTTGAACGACTCCCAATTTACTTCCTCTTGAGCTGACCCCATCAGTAATCTTGTACTTCTCCACCAATACTCTGCATCCCCTATCAGCAGGTACGTGGCATAATTGACTTTCACCGCTGATTTTATCCATCTCTTGGATCCACTGGTTCGCTCTTTCTGGACCCTCATCACCCTTGAACTTGGGAGGATTATGGCGACGAAAATCCTCTAGTCCTCTAGATTCAGCAGCGTGAATCTCTCTTTCTCTCTTCTCCAGATCGCGTTGAGTCTTGGCAGCCGTCTGTGCAGCAATAGACACAGCCATGTTGTTCATTGCTTCAGCCATCCTATCTTCCCGGCTGACATTTGTTCTTGCGGTGTCGTCTCTTCGTGGAGGCATTGTTTCCTACAAAACCATCATCACTTCAGTCACACCACAACTTACACAAGACTTGACACTTTAACTACTTGCTCCTATGCATGATCAGCTAATAACTCAAGACAAATACTTAAATCAGAGTTTTAACCCAAAACTTTAACCAAATGCTCTGATATCACAATTGTAACACCCCGAGTTTAAAACACAGCGAGGGTGCATTTTTTTTTAAATCAATAATAAAAATGATTTTCCAGATTTAATTCGAAAGGAATTAAAATAAAGTTTTTCGCAAAATAGTACGCCGTGGATTAATCGATGAACGTAACAAAATAAATTCATCGTAATCTCAATAAATACTTAATTCTGGAAATTTAATAATAAACAATGTCAAAAGATAACAATGTCATAGCATTCCCAAAAGACAATATCAGAGTGCGGAATAAGTAGTACAACAATTTTCCCAAAATAAAAACAAAATACATTTCCAGCTCAAATCCTATACATCAAGTCTAACTGATCATGCGCTAAAGCTGCAGCAGCACGAATTTCCTCCGCATCCCACACAAGTCTCCCCCGACTCTGCCGCTCGCCTCGACGTAACCTCCTCCTCCTCCTCATCATACAGAGAGGGGTCGGTCTCCTCAGAAGTCAGATCAATACACAGTCTCGGTCGCTTCGGCGGTGCCAGAATCTCATAACAATCATCGGAAATCCTGGACGGACCTGGAATCTCAGCTGCTACTGGCTTCGGCTCTTGATTCTTCCCTTCTGCCTCAGACTCATGTACATCTCCTCCAATCACCGGGTTGGGAGTCACCACTCCTACGGTGGCCTCCGTCTCAACCCCTCTAGCGGGCTCCTCCGCATCATTAAAAATTTTGTGCGCCTCCAATACCAGACGGGAAGGCACAGGAAAATCTATACTCGTATAAGTACGCTCCACGAAATCCTCTACTCCGTCGGTCCTACTCGTCCTCTCCAACCACCCCGTGTAAGTCGCCCTGCTTGAGATGGGGTCAAATACCCAAGCAATACGCGAATATCGATCAAGGAAGTTTAACGACGTTTCCGTCGTCCGGGTACCCACGGGTGGCATTGGTTTGGGGGGCATCTGAGGGCAAAGCCCAATTTTTACAATATAATAGCAAGGGTCACCGACCGAAATTAACAAATAATCACATAGCATACATCTCACAGCAACAATTATATCCATGGTACAACATATGACGATGAGGAAAATAATAATGCTCATTTGAAATTTATTGACATATATGCCTTTTCAAAAACAGCAGCCAATTATTATGAAATATGTGGTAAGTACAAACAACACCTCAGCAAATCACAATCATTAAATCAGAAAATCAGATTCTGTACAGTACTCACACACATCAATTTCCTACCATTCATCATATAATTCAATTGTGACCCACCGGTCAATCCCTCAATGCAATATGTATATGCTCATGTATACAATTTTCTTGGAATCACCAAGGTGCAGTCGCTCAACAGACCAGCACAATATGTTTGACTTTAACGGCCCTCAAGACCAAGGTGCAATCGCTCAACAGATCAGCACCTAGTGCAGTCGCTCAACAGACCAGCACTCGTGCAGTCGCTCAACAGACCAGCACGTTTGACATATACCAAGGTACAGTCGCTCAATAGATCAGTACCTAGTGCAGTCGCTCAACAGACCAGCACTCGTGCAATCGCTCAACAGATCAGCACGTGGTTGCGCATTTTAGGGTACAGACGCTCAACAGTCCAGTACCAGTGCAGTCGCTCAACAGACCAGCACCTATATACCAAGGTACAATCACTCAACAGATCAGTACCTAGTGCAGTCGCTCAACAGACCAGCACTCGTGCAATCGCTCAACAGATCAGCACGTGGTTGCGCATTACTCTATGGCCCATCGCGGGTACCACCTGACTATGCAATGCATGAATATGTAGTGTTTCACTTCTCTGGAAACAATATGCAAAATCAGAAAATTCATGCCTTTCCATCATATTTAAAAATATCTCAGCACAATCAAGATTATCATCATCACAAACATGACTAAACAGCCAAGTAATCATTAACACTTTGCAATGGTTTCCCAAACTTTTAAAATTCATAACACAGTGTTTAAAACTGGGATTTTTGGAAATTACGAATCTGTATTCGAATACAGCTTCTCTGTATTCGAATGCAGAAGCCAAAAACAGTGCAGAATTACACTCTGTATTCGAATACAGCCCTCTGGTATTCGAATTTAGAGGCAGTCTCAGTGCACAAAACAACATCTTTCACTACATCAGTAAAGTCTTAAAAAACTTCATCACCACCATTTCAAAATATCACCAAAAGTTCCATTTTAATTCACCACAATATTCCCAATATTCCCCAAACACTCAGGGTTTACAAAACACTCTTGAAGACTTGGAATTTCTTAAAACTCGAATCTGTATTCGAATACAGACCCCTTGTATTCGAATACAGAAGCATGAAACTGCAATTTTAACATTCTGTATTCGAATACAGCATGCCTGTAGTCGAATACAGAAAACCAAACCTTGAAAAATTCAGCGTTTTCTCCCAGGTTATTAAAGGTTTTCAACACATCATCCTCTCCTCTTCAAAAATATTTCAAGAACTCCATTTAAAATCACTTTAACCCTTCTCAAGGTTTCCCAACACTTTAAAATTCACAAGGTAGAGTTTAAAACTTTATTTTCTGGAAAATACGAATCTGTATTCGAATATAGCTTCCTTGTATTCGAATACAGAAGCTAAAAACTGAGCTTCTGGAAAAAACACGAATCTGTATTCGAATACAGAAGCTGAAACTAGTGAAAATCTGTATTCTATATTCGAATACAGCATGCCTGTAGTCGAATACAGATGTGAATACAGTGTTAAAATCCCACTTCTATATTCGAATACGACATGGTCGTAGTCGAATACAGATGCTGAGTCAGAAGCAAAAATCCTTCCTCTGTATTCGAATACAGGGGCTCGTATTCGAATACAAGTTTGAAAACTTAAGTAAAACAGAAACTTGGCAGGTTGTATTCGAATACACACATGTTGTATTCGAATACACCTTCGAAAACCAGTGAAATTTTTCCTGAGGCTTCAACACATTTCAAACTGTTTCTTTTAAAAACAACAACCAAACATCAAAACAGATTCAACACTTTTCCAGACAATACTTTCCTCATTCAAAATCCCTTTTCTTTTTAAATCATCAACATCACTTAAAACAGAAACAGAATCAGAATCCTCAACACCAAATCATCCAGAAACAGAAACACAATGATCAATCATCAGAATCATCCAGATTTTCAAACCATCAAAACATCATGCAAGCATTTCAGCTTTCTCAATATCAGAATAACATGCTAGCATTTCAGCTTTCTCAAACATTAGAATAACATGCAAGCATTTCAGCTTTCTCAAACATTAGAATAACATGCAATCATTTTCCGCTTTCTCAAAACATCAAAATAACATGCAGACATCACAGAGCAGCAAAACACCAACAGAATGTATTTTTGCATTTTAAAACCATTTTCAATAAAGTTTTATGACATGCATTTTAATCATATTTAAAATAACATGCAAAACATTTTTCCACTTTCCCATATAAACAACACAACTTTAGTGCATTCAGCCCAAACAGCAATCATCACAGAACTTTTAAAACATCCAAAAAATGCATTTTTCATTTCTTTCAAGCAACAGGCAAACCAGTTTCTTTTTGTTCAAAACAGAAATGAAAACACCAGTAATGCCATGATAGTTATTCACTTACAGCCCTAATGCAACTAGAAAGTGGAAGGTGCCCTTACCCTTGTTGCGTGTCTTGCTACTTCTCTTGTTTCTGCTGTCGTTCCCGTTTTCGCGCCAAAAACCGGTGAAACTGTAGGCTGCGTTTGCTGCTACGAAACTGGGTTCTTTAGCTCTGTAATGGTATGGGGAATAACTTTTGTACTGGGGTTTTGGTGTTTCGGTGCTTGGATGTCCAAGTAATGGCACTTTGAGGAGTTCCCTCATTTTTTTCCTTTTGAAATCGTGAAACAGCTTTCAGAAAACAGGAGGCAGAATGGGAGGAAAGGGTATTGTTACATGCAGAATGGGGAGGTATAGAGTTCTGATTTTTCTCTGTCTCCTCACGTGTATTTATAGAGTTACTTAGGTGCCACCTCATCAAAAATAATGTTAAAATAATGTTGGATCCTCCAGCACTTAATTGTTTTGCAATTAGCCACTAATCCTCAATTAACTGCCCGACTAATTTAATTACTCGTAATTAAATTAATTTAATTCTTAATCCAATAATTTTAATTCATCCTCCAAAATAAATATTTATATATATATATATATATTTACTCAACATACATATATTAAATATTTTACAAATATCTCCAAATACACTTTAAATTAATTCCATAATTTTAATTAAAAATTAAGGGTCTTACATCTACAGCACAGTGGAACTCCGATACAGTGAATCTGGGATGTTTTATCCTGGGGACGTCGTGGTTGATAGTCTGTCTTGCACAATTTGGGCAGTGCCGCGAAACGTCTTAAAGAGAGCGACCTAGTCCGCGACTCAACCCAGTAATATCTTCGATGGCACAAATTGTGATTTTTAAACAGTTTTTCAAACTCAAAATACAACAATTTTAAGACGTTTTTTCTGCCACGTCAACTGAAGACATTACTGGATATGTTTCTTTGAGGCAAACAGAAAAGGATAAGAAAGTTGGAGAATTAACCCATGGAAAGGTAATGATTACCTATATAAGAATAATTATATTCTTAATAGACTTGCTGTATGAATACTACAGTTCCAGCAACAGTGCTAGACTGGTATGAGATGCTATTAAGAAGGGGAAGTTGGAGCTAAAAAGTGTGTTGTAGCCTGAAATGCTATAAAGAAGAAATATGATACCGAAGAACTTCGAGCTAAAAAGTGTGATGTAGCCGCTACCTCAAGTATCAGATTACCGATGACAACTATGTGGAGAAATTCAGAAGATAGCCCAAGAGAACATCTTAAGGTATGACTTTTAGATGAATTTCAAATTGATTGTTATTATCGACAAAGATTTCAAAAATTCTTAAAACAAAAGAATTTTCTCTAAAGAATTTTCTGAATTAGGCAGAGTTTACTTATATTTAAGGCATGTTTAAATTTAAATGTTGAAATTAAGAATGTCCTCTTCTGTTTACATGTTATGTGATTTTAATATTTGACATGCTAGACTTTATCATCTGAACACATGTTATTTTAAACTTAAGTAACTTAGGTTTAATATCAATGTTATCTTTAAATAATTTTGAAAAAAAAATGTGATTTTTGTAGTCAAGCTAAAATAACAAAGAGTTCACATAAATCTGTAGTTAGATAATCTGAGTCTTTAGATTTATTACACTATGATATTTGTTAACTTGATGAGACGTTAATAAGAAATGAAAATTGTTATTTTATCACTTTTATTGACTATACTTTTGTATATCTAATGCAAAATAAAAGTGAAGCGCTTGACATGTTTAGAATCTCTGTAATTGAAATTGAAAATCTATTTAGTAGAAAGATTAATAGATTTCGTAAATAGAGGAATAAAGTATGATTCTAGTTTATTTAATGAGTCTTATAAAACTCAAGGAATTATACATGAAACCACAACACGTTATTCACCTAAAATGATTGGTAAAGTTGAAAGAAAGAATAGGACTCTGACTGAACTAGTTGTTGCTATTATGCTTAACTCTAGTGCTGCATCTCATTAGTGGAGGGAAATTATTTTGACTGTTTTCTATGTTTTGAATAGAGTTCCAAAATCTTAAAGCAAAACATCTCCTTATGAGATAATAAAGAAAAGACAACCAAACTTGTCTTATCTTCGAACATGGGGTTGTCTGGCGTATGTCAGAATCCCCGATCCCAAGCGAATTAAACTCGCCAGTAGAGCCTATGAATGTGTATTAATTGGGTATGCAGTAAACAGTAAAGCGTATAGGTTTTATGACCTAAATGCGAAAGTGATCATAGAGTCAAATGATGTTGACTTCTATGAAAATAAATTCCCTTTCAAATCGAGAAATAGTGGGGGCAGCGAACCAAGTCATACTCCCGTGACAGGAAGTGCTGAAAGCAACAAACAAGGTGAACTGGAAACTCGAAAGAGTAAGAGAGTCCGAGTTGCTAAAGATTATGGACCAGAATATATGGCCTATAATTTAGAGGAGGATCTTGCAAATCTCAAAGAAGCCTTATCATCCTTGGATGCAGATCTTTGGCAAGAGGCTATAAACGATGAAATGGATTCCCTAGAATCTAACAAGACTTGACATATAGTAGACTTGCCTCCTGGTTGCAAGCCGATAGGTTGTAAATGGATTTTAAAAAAGAAACTAAAACTCGATGGAACTATTGATAAATACAAGGCACGCCTTGTGGCCAAAGGTTTTAGGCAAAGAGAAAATATAGATTTCTTCGACACTTTTTCTCCAGTCATGAGAATAACATCCATTAGGGTACTCATTTCACTAGCAGCAATTCATAATTTGGTGATACACCAAATGGATGTTAAAGCAACTTTTTTAAATGGTGATCTGGAAGAAGAAATCTATATGGAACAACCTGAAGGTTTTGTAATTCATGGACAAGAAAACAAGGTTTGTAAGTTAGATAAATCTCTGTATGGTCTTAAACAAGCTCCTAAGCAATGGCATGAAAAGTTTGACAATTTGATTATATCGAATGAGTTTAAAGTGAATGAAAGTGACAAATGTATTTATTAAAAATTTGAAAATGGCATTTGCACTATCATATGTCTCTATGTAGACGACTTACTCATATTTGGTTCAAACATTCATGCTGTAAAACTGTGAAATCATTGTTGAGTAACAACTTTGATATGAAAGACGTCAGAGAAGCGGATGTAATATTAGGAATCAAGATTACTACGTCAGAAAAGGGAATTTCTTTAGATCAGTCTCATTATATTGAAAAGATCCTAAAGAAATATAAATACTTTGACTGTAAACCTGCTTGCACACCATTTGATCCAAGTATGAAACTTTTTAAGAACACTGGTGAAGGTGTTAGACAAACTGAATATGCGAGCATCATTGGCAGCCTCATGTATGCCACTGATTGTACTAGACCCGACATTGCCTACGTCGTGGGACTATTGTGCAGGTTTACCGGTAGACCTAGTATGGAGCATTTGCACGCTATCGAAAGAGTCATGAGATACCTAAAAAGGACCATGAATCTAGGATTACATTATCAAAGATTTCCTACCGTACTTGAAGGAACAATGATGCTGATTGGAACACCTTATCAGATGACTCCAAAGCAACCAGTGGCTATATTTTTAATATAGCTGGTGGTGTTGTATCTTGGAAATCGAAGAAACAGACGATACTGGCTCAGTCCACTATGAAGTCTGAATTGATAGTACTAGCAACAGCTAGTGAAGAAGCGAGCTGGTTGAGATGCTTGCTAGCTGAGATCCCTTTTACGGAAAAACTTATGCAAGTTGTGTTGATCCATTGTGATAGTACCGTGACTATTGCAAAAATTGAGAATCGTTATTACAACAGTAAGAGACGACAAATACGTCGTAAGTACAACACAGTTAGAGAATTACTTACTAAAGGAGCTGTAATAGTGGATCATGTACGCACTGATGATATTTAGTAGATCCTTTGATGAAAGGATTGGCTAGAGAGAAAGTCATAAATACATCCAAAAGGATGGGACTATTGCCTATAGATAGATGAGTCACTCATGATGGGACTGGAGATCCCAAGAATTAGGTTCAATGGGTAATAACAAGTCATAGTGATATGAGATGAACATGTTATTATATTTAACAGAAGCATGATTCCTGAAGCGATGGAAGGCTGAGATAACAGAAACTCTTAATGAGATCTATACTCTATGTGGAGGGAGTACCTAGCTACAGGAGTACTCTTGATAGACTCACTTATGTGAATGTGGAAATGAGGCCACTTCCTATGGAATTGCGAGGCAAAAATTCCTAGAGCGTTCACTATACTGGGATAGACGTGCAAGGCCATAAATGCACGAGCTTTTTAGAATACATCCAATGAAAAGGTTGTGTGTGGGTTTGATGTCCGAGATAGAGTTCAAGACTACGAGTCACTCTTGTTAAATAAAAATGTTACTCGATATGCAAAGGTTTAAGTCATAGACACCTTTGCTTATGCACAATCTTATAGAAGCGTTTGACGCTATTTTAGAAACATTTTTTTTTAATTCAAGTGGGGGATTGTTGGAACAAATGTGTGAATTTAAAAAATGTTGAAGTCCCACATTGGTAAACTCTCATTTTGAATAGTTTTAATCACTATATAAATATTCTCAAAATTTTTGTTAAAGTCCCACATTGGTTAGAAAACATATGTGAGTTTGCTTCCATCACTATATAACGCGTGTCAATTTATTGTAAAAAGCACATCAAAGTTAGATGCATTTTCCAACTTTTTCTTTTCTCCCTCTTATATTATGCTCGATTGTTATTGAGCCACTTCTCCCCTTTTTTTTTCTGTCCCTTCGATATTTTAGAGCGGTATTGTACCGTAGTCCCTTCGATATTTTAAAGTGGTTGTTATACCGTAGTCCCTTCGATATTTTAGAGCGGTTGTTATACCGTAGTCCCTTCGATATTTTAGAGCGGTTGTTATGCCGTAGTTCCATCAAGTTTTGAGTGGTCACAATACCACTATCCTTTTAAAGTGTTTTTATGCTGCATGATGCAATCCTTTAGAGTGTAGTCATTTTGAGTTATGAGTGGTTATAGTACCATATTGCGAGGCTTTAATCGCCTTATTACGAGTGACTTTAACGGTCATATTGAGAGTGGCTTTAACAGCCATATTGGGGGTGTAATTCTAGAACGGTTTTCTACGTTGCAGTGGAACTCCGATACAGTGAATCTGGGCTGTTTTATCCTGGGGACGTCGTGGTTGATAGTCTGCCTTGCACAATTTGGGCAGTGCCGTGAAACATCTTAAAGAGAGCGACCTAGTCCGCGACTCAACCCAATAATATCTTCGGTGGCACAAATTGTGATTTTTAAACAGTTTTTTCAAACTCAAAATACAACAAAAACTGTAAACTGTGCCACAGATAGGTTCCCAAGAAAGATATGTGAGTCACAAAAGACCACTTAATAACCAATGCTTGTTAGCCAGAACCTTTCTGAAACAACATTTCTACAATATGAAAATTCTTTTATGCTGTGGAAGATCAGACAATGCTGCAACCACATAGCATACTAGGAATTTAATACCTCAATGAGGCAAAAGCTCTAATACCAAATGTTCGGAAAAATAAATAGAGGACTTTAAATAACACAATCAAAACACAGGTATATAACGTAAAAACTTCAAAATCGGAGAAAAAACTATGACCAGAGAATATCACTATGTGAAAATTGTTAGAACACATAATCTTCTTTCAAACACCTCACAACCCCAATATAACCACATTCTCCACACAAAAATTACTACCCACACAAAACTCTAAAAAAAAGAGAAAGAAAAAGTCATATATAAACTTAAAGTGTTTTTGATTGGTGCCATTTGTAATTTGTAATGAAGATATATATATATATATATATATATATAGTCTTGGTCTCTCTCTTCTTTACAAAACAAGTAATGTGAGACTATTTCAATAAAACTCTAACATTCTCGATATAAACTAGTTTTACAGTAAACATTTAACAAGAAATGAATATTTTGCATTTAAGTTTAAAACTAGAAAATGGACCGCACTAGATATATAGACTTTAACTTATTGATTTTGTTTATAGAATATTTTTTCCAAGTAAATTTATTTGAGTAATTATTATATATGGGTATATAAATATATATTTGAAAATATGTATAATGTTTTGAAGAACGTAATTGCAACTAATTCATATATTAAATTTTACCTATTTAATTGATTTATAATTTAATGTCTTATATCACATTTAATTCATTAAAGATTATGAGAGAATAGAACAAAAAGACTATTATGTAAAAAAATATCTACGAATCAAAATGTAGTAATAAGTATAAAATTAATAGTATATTAACTATTAATCATTATTGGTTTATATGACGAACCAAATAATCTGTTAAAATTAATATGTTAATCAATTATTATTAAAATTTACATTTTTTTAATTACTACATTATTTTAAAGAAATACTAATTGTTAAACATTCATCACACTCTCAAATGTTCAACCGAAAAATAAATCATTCTCTCAAATGTGTGGTTAGGATGCATGAAACCCAAAATAATAATTTTTTAAAATAAATTTATAGTGAAGATCATCCTACAAACAAAACCCATAAATCATATTTAGTATTAAAAATCTTAAATGTATTTTAGTAAATATTAATATATGTAATTATTTACCGAAAAATCATATTGGTCATACTTTTTTTTACTTGTGTTGTCATGTAATTATAATTTTAAAATGATTAAGCAAAAAATTGATCTATGTTGGCACATTTAGATGAGGACACAAAACAAAGAATACAAAGTGAAAAGTAGAATTAAAAATGGCAAGACAAAATACGTGTTGTTTTAATCATAGTAAAAATGGTTGCGAACATTTTAATTTAACTCTAGTTGTTCTCTTAATAGAAAAATATTATTAGAAAAAATGGAAGAACAAATCTAAATTTATTGTCACAATCTTGTTAGAAAAATATGCATATGATTTTGTCATTTGGTATTCATTCCATTCTACCCCTGTCAGAAAAATGCAAAATCTTAATTCCAATGCTGAGTATGAGACTTTTATACAACCTGACTTGAAAATTTTCACAAACAACTCGTGTACTGTAGACTAGAAGTAAAACAAATGGAGAAACTTCAAATAGGTAATATTTTTAAAAATATTGACATTATAAAACATTTCTGAATCTAAATATTAAATATTATTCTTTTATCTATTAAACGGTAGATAGTTCTAAATCTCTCGTACACACAATAATAGCACTACTATGAAGTTGAATATGGACAATCTTTTTTGCCTTTTGGGGAGTCACTATACTTTTATGTTGTAGATGAGATCAAATATGCCTACAAAAATAATACTCTAACTAACAACAATCAAGGTTTTGACAAAAATCAGCAAATAGGTAGAATATGTTACAAAATACCACTTACTCAAAAATTATTTGTGCAAAAGAAGAATTTTTCAACTCTATCTACTTCTTGCGATCCAAAAGCTAATGCATAAGGTGTGTGAAAATGGTTATAAGAAAAAAAAATTATTGACAATTTAAACAGTTACAAATTCATAATTGGTGGAGGCACAATAGTGCAATGGAATAATATGAGTTTTTAAACAAAATATAACGGTAAAGTAAATGTTGGAGTTTCAATTTTGTTTTTATTAAGACACAATTTGTAGAGAGGTTGATCATCCACTAAGAGAAATTGTTCCAAGAAGTAAAATAGTATAGATGTGTCAAAAAAAAATTTACATGCCAAAATTAATAGTGAAATGACGTCATCCTTTTTTGTGGGACTATTTTAATGAAATTGTATATAAAAAATGCAGTATAAATACTTTAAAAGATAACTATAAAAATGAGTTATAGATCTCATTAAAAATGAGCTACTTTTTTTTCATTATAACATGATTTTTTTTTCACCATGATATACTATGCAATATTCAGTTGGATGAAATTAACCAATTGTAGAAACAAAAAATGTGGGATATACAAACATTAAATATTTATTATTCTTCATCCGAGAAAACTTAGAGAGTTATGTGCTACACTTAGAAAGATATGTGCTACACTATTTGACTTCGTGTGTCTAAAGAGGATGTGAGAAAGATAATATAGTTGTCATCATATAATATTCCATAACTTATCTATTATATCACTGAAATTTAAGAGGTGTATTCACGTAAAAAATCTATTTTATATCTGGAAAATATATTGGATGACACATAACATACTCCGTAATGAAATATAAGAACAATTTCATAAAAAAAACATTGATGCATTTGTACCAAATGTCTACTTACACAACAATTGACTGCAAGCATATCAAAAAATATAATAATAAATAAAATTAAAACTCAAAGATATAAACTAAAAAAATGTAAAAATTCTCACACGTTTTGTTTATTTAAAACACCTAAAATGAACATAGAAAGAACCAAAAATTAGATGCAAACAATCTAACACGTACAGATTATAATAGAAAAGTTGCGTAGAGACCAAAGTGTATGTGTCAATGTCTTTCAATTTCCAAATAAACATAAGCAATATATGATAAAGAATAATATTTCCAAATACACTATTTGATTGTACTTTAATGTGTAACTCATGACAGATGAATAATTATATATAGTATTAGATTCTAAATAGTAATAACAATAGTAAAATGTGTGTTAAAACAAATTAGAAGTGAAATAATAAGAAGGATGGAAGAGAGAGGATGAAAAGTACTTTTTAGATGCGTCACATGAGATTTTTGTTGAGGTCACAATATTTGTATGGAATGGAACCATATTAGATGTTGTATCATAATAGTAATTGAAAGTCTATTTTAATAAATTATAATAGATATGGTTACAATGTAAGATTATGTGGCAAATATGATATATTCTAACGGGATGCCGCTATAAAACTATATCTTCATTAAATTTAATTAATTTAACTTGATATTTAATAAATGTCATCCAATTTTTATCCAATTTTTATATCATATAATAAATTTTAAATGGAAACTACAAAAGAGAAGTAGTGTGGCAAATTTTAATTTATTCATGTTGAATGTTAAAAATGAAGAACTAATTTAAACTTACAATTGACTATCTTTATTTTTTTCCATTTTAAGAAACTGTTTAAGATTATTTTATAAAAGAAATAATTTATGTAGGAAAAAATTGTCCGTTATTTATTTATATTTATAAAAGATTCAATATATTCACAAATATATATATGTGTGTGTCTCTAAAGTAATTTCTTGAAATAATTAATTTCTTACTATAAATAGAAAAAAGAGATATAGTTAATTTAATAAAATGTATAAACAAAAATACTTTATGCACAAGTTTTTTCAATAATCAGCATATCCTTTTGTTTAATCTCAAATTACTTTTCGTAAAAGATGAAACAAACAAATATTTATTTTGAAGGTATATGAGGGGTCACATCAAATGAGAAGTCGATTAGATTAAAATCAGTAAATGAGATTAAAAGGTTATTAAGTAAGTCATGTGGCAATCGCTTGTTATTCTCTCGTTCAATTTCATGCTGTCTTCCCCAAACCTTTCCTCTTCCTAACTTGAAGATATATATATATATATATTAATTTTCATGTGCTTTCACTATAAAGCTTTGTTCACCTACCCCAAATCATCTTTTGTATGACTTCTAATGTTGATGTAATTAAAGTTGAATATTTTTTAGTAATTCAACAATTATGATTAAATGTTATAGTTTAAAAGTTTTTACATTGTCCTTGCATATTTTTTTAGAAACCAAAACACATATTTTAGTCATAGTAATAGTCGCAATACAAGTGGGAATCAAATAAAAAATATGGCGACCAACATACAACTTAGACGTCCACGATAGAGAGTGGGGGACATAGTTTGCTTGTCTCCAATACAATTTAGGGTAAAGTTTGGTAAATGATGAAGTAATTATATACAATCTTCCAATATTGCTCCTAATTTAGTTTCGCCATTTTAGTACATCTTCTCAAACCTTCTCATTTCTTCTTCTCCATAGAAATCACATTTCTTCTCTGTAGAAACCACAAATCACATTTCTTCTTCTCTATAGAAACCACAAGACCCTGCACAAAATTCGTGGGTCGAGTATGCAATATATGAAACACCATTCTCATCTTTCGCAACCAAAGAAAATATGGAACTCATTCTCAAAACCCTTTTGATTGGAGACTCCATCAAGTTGGTAGGCACATATAAAGCAACCTCCATAGGGCCAATTTTACTTTATGTAGAATTTTTAAGTTCCGCATACTCTTCCAAATTCTATGTACCTTGAGTTCCTCATTGCCAATGAGTAATTCCATTGTATATAATGCTAATCTGAACACTTATACGTACCATGTTGATTAAATTTCCATATATGTTAATCTTCCCTGTAGTGTGTGACTTCATGGATGTCCCGTTGATTGAATATAAGCATTAATGATATCCTACGTTTAGTTTTTTCATTTATGGTATCTTGTACGTCTGCAAGCGTGAAATATTTCATTCCTCATAGAGGAGTTTGTTATTGATCTGAGCCAAGGATTTTGCCATTTTTACCCATTCCCTATGTGCCATCTCATGCCTATCTTGTACGCCTATGATGTGTCCTATGTTTTATAGTTTTATTTGAATTATAAATAGTCAATTTTATTATATGGTCTTATGATATGTCAAGTGAATTATTAAGTAATTTTTAAATAAAAAATGAAGTTAAATGTAATAATCCATTTAATAAAAATATTTTTTTCTGACAAGAATTTAATTAGTAAAACTATTAAATTAAAAATAAAATTAGTGGATGGGTACAAACACAAGGGAATTTCCACTATACTTCTCCTATATACCATTCGGATGAAAAATTCTCCATTTTTTCAAGCATTCTTCTCTTTCCTGGCATAACTCCAGCACCAATTCCTCCATTTTCCTTTCTATAATAAACAGAATCAAAGAAACAAATAGGGGAGAACAACTACCAATGTAAGAATTTGGGTCAATGCAACAGTTCGACTCAAGAGGGAAGCTCGAAGCTATCCTCAAACACATTCTCCCCTAAAACACCAACAATAAGTTTTGTACATTAAAGTTTTTTATCATGTGAGATTGAGGGACTAAATTTTTTTTCAAATTCTGAAACTGATTGGGAAAAAGGGGAATGAAAGAAAAGAACTAAAATAGTGAGGAAAAAGGAAATTTAGCACATAAGAATTTCATTGAAGATTCCAGATTATCTTTGTTAATTTAGAACGTGCATGCAACTTATCTCTGTTTGTGTGATGCTTGTGAATGAATTATGTGTTATGAAAATTTAATCTGATGCGTATTCGAAACTGTGAGTTCTGTGACATTAACTTCTTCTAGCATGAGAGTTTTGGTAATTTATTCACTAAAATTCTTTAAAGAAATTGTTTTGGGGTTACTACGGGTTAGGAGAAGTAGAGTGTGAGGAAATGGAATTTTGGCATAAAGGTGTTTTAAAACTGCATCCAAATAATTCTTCATGACTCTGAGGTTGTTACCATTGTCATGACTCTGTGTTATTAATTTCATGATTATGATATTGTTACCATTTTTCTAACTTTGATGTTGTTACTATTTTGACTCCAATGTTATTTCTATTTTATTGCCTCTAGTTCCAATTTTGAATTAGCGACTTAGGATAAATTATTATTGATTTAGTATATTGCTAAGTTATTTATAATTGTTGTGAATGAAGGATGCATTGTATACATCACTACACTAAAATTAGGCTTTAACAACGCTTTTTTTATGCATTTAACAGCTTTTAAGCACTAAAGTATGTAGTGCTCTGAAAAAATACGACAATACTTTTAAAATGTAAAAAGTGCTGTCGTAGGTTATTTTTAATAGCACTTTTTCTAAAAAGGGTTGTTGTAGGTAGGATTTATTAGCGCCTTTACAACACTTTTTTGAAAAAATGCATTGTTATAGCTGTCATTTGGCAGCGCTTTACTTAGAAAAGTGTTGTCGTAGGTGGTATTTTAAAGTGCCGTCGTAGCTATTATCTATTAGAGCTTTTATAGCGTTTTTTCTAAGAAAAGCGCTGTTGTATGTGTTATTTAATAGAGTTTTTAATAATGCTTTTCTGAGAAAAGCGTTGTCGTAGGTATTATTTTAAAGATAAAAGCGCTGTCATATGTTAGCCACACGAGAACAACATTCAATTAAGAAAACTCTGTGATATATTGATGTTATTCTTTCTAGATAACACTTTTGTATAAACACTCATTTATTTATGTTATTTTCACATAAATCTTCCCTGTTCATTCAAACCACTACAACAAAATTAGGCTTTAACAATGTTTTTTATTATGCATTTAACAGCGCATTTAAGCGCTATAGTATTTAGTGCTGCTAAAAGATACGACAATGCTTTTTAAAATGTAAAAAGTGTTGTCGTATGTGATATTTAATAGCGCTAATTTGAAAAGCGCTGTTGTAGGTAGGAATTTATAGCGCTTTTTGGATAAAAGCACTGTTATAACTGTCATTTGACAGCGCTTTTCTAAGAAAAACGTTCTCGTAGGTGGTATCTTAAACCGTTTTTTTTCTTCTAAAAAGCGTTGTCGTAGGTATTTAATGGCAATTTTTCTAAAAAGTGTTGTCGTAGGTATTGAATAGTGTTTTTTCTAAAAAGCGATGTCGTAGGTATTTAATAGAGCTTTTATAGATGAAAACTAATAATTTAATATTGTTCGATTTGATACTGACCCAATCATCACCAATAGAATTTAAGAAGCCTTTAAGTTAATAGACTAGAACTGAGCTATTAATCAAATTGTAAGACACAATACAACCATTGATGCTTTGACAATTCAAAAAACACTATAAAAATTAGGTTCAAAATAATGTATTCAATTTTGGAGACTTTACTTGTGTTGAAGTAAACTCATTTTGTTGTTGATGCCCACTAATTTAATATGCATCATATTACCATGTGTACTTGAGTCACCAGAACCACTTGGAAGTGCTTTGTTAAAGTTATTGGTTGCTTCCCTTAATGCAGCACTGATAATTGCTGGAAAAAATTGAAGAGATTTAATTACAACCATCACTCCTCATTTTTCTCACTACGTTTCTCGACCACTATTTTTTCCAATGTATGGTCTTCAACGTCATTCTTCCGTTCAACATGCTCTTCTAAGAACTCCCACGTAGCAATAAGGCCAGATCGGTGCCACTGCATCCTGACGATCCCTTTGACAAGATATGACTGACAAAAAATACTAGAAGTTAAAAAAGACATTTGGAATCAAAATGATATCAAATTATGGCAGTAAAACTAATGTACCTAGTAGAGCCTACGTATATAAGTTTCCACAACCCTCCTTTGAAGGGTGTGATCACTATAATCAAATAAATCCACAAGGTTATCTTCAACCGTCAAAGGAGCACTCACAGGGTCGTCCATTCGGTCATTCCACTTAGGAGTATCAATATTTTCACCGTTCTCAGTAAACATTTCAAGTTCAGAAAGACTTCTAGTAATGCTGGATCGAAGTTCACTCTATTTAGTTGTTCTAGCAGTTGACTTGCCTTAAGAGCCAACTACATCAAGAAGATCACCAATCAGGATTACAATAAAAAAGTATCATACACAGGATAAAAAATGAAAGTACATACATGAGGGAGGAATGACCAATGTAACACCCCGAGTTAAAAATACAGCGTGAATGTATTTTTTTTGTTTTAAAAAAACAACGAATAAATAAATAAAAGAGTTTTCAGAATTAATTTCAAGGGAATTAAAATCAATTCAAATTAAATATCATTCAACATCGTAATCCAAAATAGTAAGGTAATTAAACAACAACATCACGATTAATCGAATGAGATATTTTTGGGAAATTGATCTTCATAATATACTAAAATAAAGATACATCAAAACTGGATTCTCAATCCACCAAAATATTTATCAGAGTGCGGAAAAGTTTTACAATAATTCCCAAAATAAATATTTACAACCACTGAACTCAAAACCCTATACATAAGTCTAAACTGATCATACACTAAGCTACAGTAGCACGGTTTCCACCGCATCATCCACAAGTCTTATCTTCACTCAGCTGTCCATCCCTTTACGTAGCTCACAATGTAAAGATCAAGGAAAATTAACGACGTTCCCTGTCGTTAGTGTGACCGTCGGGGGTACGGGTTTGATTAACATCTGAGGGCAAAGCCTAATTTTCCACAATAATTGTAAAAGGTCACCGACCGAAATTAACAAATACCACATAGCATTTATATCAGCAATATCTAACATATTCATGGCACATCATAAAACAGTGATGATAAATAAGGATGCTCAATTTTGAAAATACATGACATGTATGCCTTTGCAAAACAGCAACCAAATTAATATGAAAATCAAGTTGTAAGTACAACAGTCAATTCAACAATCACACCAATTCATCAAAAATTCCAGATTTCATAAAGTACTTACACACACAACAATTTTCAACCATCATCATAAACCAAAACGTGACCCACCGGTCAATCACCCCGATGCAATATGTATATGCTCATGTATACATTCTCTTGGATTCACCAAGGTGCAGTCGCTCAACAGACTAGCACATTTTACATATGTAAGACTTTAACGGCCCTCAAGACCAGGGTGCAATCGCTCACAGATCAGCACCAGTGCAGTCGCTCACAGACCAGCACGTTTGACATAAACCAAGGTACAATCGCTCACAGATCAGTACCTAGTGCAGTTGCTCACAGACCAGCACTCGTGCAATCGCTCACAGATCAGCATGTGATTGCGCATTTCACGGTACAGACGCTCACAGTCCAGTACCAGTGCAGTCGCTCAACAGACCAGCACTTATATACCAAGGTACAATCGCTCATAGATCAGTACCTAGTGCAATCGCTCACAGATCAGCACTCGTGCAATCGCTCACAGATCAGCACGTGGTTGCGCATTACTCTGTGGCCCATCGCGGGTACCACTTGACTATGCAATGCATGAATATGCAGTGTTTCACTTTACTGGAAACAGTATGCAACATCAGTAAAATTCATGCATTTCCATCATTTTTCAAAACATTTCAACACAATCAATATCATCATCTACACGTCAATGATTAACCATTCAAGCAAACATTATCACTTTGCATTACCTCAAGGTTCTACTCTTAATTATCAAAAGTATTTACCCAACTCTCAAAATTCAGAACCAGTGTTTAAAACAGAAATTTTCTAGAAAAAACGAATCTGTATTCGAATACAGCTTCATTGTATTGGAATACAGAAGCCAAACAGGGCAGAATCAACACCCTGTATTCGAATACAGACTCCTTGTATTCGAATACAGAGGCTTTCACAGTGCAAATGTCAGAATTTCCACAACTTCAGTAAAGTCTCAAAAACTTCATCACCACCACTTCAAAACTATCACAAAAGTTCCATTTTTATTCACCACAAACCTTCCCAAGGTACCCCAACACTTAAGGTTTATAAAACAATGTTTAAAACTTGAATTTCTGAAAAATACGAATCTGTATTCGAATACAGCTCCCTTGAATTCGAATACAGAAGCTAAAACAGTGAAAAATCAGTATTCTGTATTCGAATACGAGGTTGTCGTAGTCGAATACGGATGCTAAGTCAGTGGCAAAAGTTGCAAATCTGTATTCGGCTACAGAGGGTCGTAGTCGAATACAGATGCTAAAACATAAGCAAAAATTGCTAATCTGTATTGGACTATAGAGGGTCGTAGTCGAAAACAAATGCTAAGTCAGAAGCAAAATTGGAAAATCTGTATTCGACTACAGAGGGTCGTAGTCGAATACAAGTTCAAAAATCTAAAGAAAACAGAAGCTTTGTAGGCTGTATTCGAATACACTCAAGCCGTATTCGAATACACCTTCGAATTCAGTGAAATTTTCCTGAAACTTCAACACATTTTCAAAACCTTTTCCTTTGAAAAACCAACCCAACACCAGAATCATATTTATCCCTCTTTAGACACCTCAAAAATCAGAACATTTTTCATTAAACATCAACAACAGATTTTCAACAAAACACAATCAGAAACAGAATCATCACTACCAGAATAACCTCACTGATTTTCTTAAATCACCAAAACAGAAAGTCAACTACAAAATAGTACCACACAAACTAACTCAAGCATTTGGATCATCTCCAAAATAACACCAAACAAATCATCATTCGACACAACAGAATGATTTCTTACTCAATACAACAAACAAAACATCATCAACACAACAACACAATAAATTCCTTCACTGAAAACAGCAGGAACATCAAAACAGTTTGATTTCCAAAACCTAACACAATGTTTTTCACAAACATAAACCAATAATCATTCATCACACATGCATTTACAGCCCTAAATGCAATCTAAAAAGTTGGAAGGTGCCCTTACCTTAATTACGTTCTCTTAACTCCTACGCTTCTGCGACAAAAGTCGACGAAACTCTCGTTCGCGTTCGCCACTATGAAAGTTAGTTCTTTAGCTTCGTAAAGATCAGAGGAATAATTTTCGTACTCGAAACTTTCTGATTCGACACTCAGATTTTCAAAAAAAAAAAGTCTTTTGAGTAAACTGTTTTTCTTCACCAACACCCAAAAATATTAGAAGAAGAAAAAGATAATAAAGTAGAATTCTGGCGCAGTAGAGGAAAGAAGAAAAAGCTTCTCACTTAAATATCCACATAAATGCAGACTAACACAGCAGAGGAAAGAATGAATTGTTTCTTTCTTAACAAATATCTACGCCACCTCACCCAACACTTATATTAAAATGTATTTTGATCCTCCAGTACTTAACCCGTCTCGTCGCAATTAGAAGAGAACATCTTAATTTACGGCCCGATAATTTAATTACTCGAAATTAAATTAATTCATCCATCATCCAATAATTTTAATTCCACCTCCAAAACAAATATTTATATATATATATATATATTTACACAAAAAATACATATAATGAATATTTCATAAATATTCCCAAATACACTTAAAATTAAATCTGAATTTAATTTTAAATTTAAGGGTCTTACAACCAACCTCATAATAAATTGTACGATTGAGTGTGGAGAATAGGATTAATTCATCTTTGTAGGCAGCAGGGTTAGGGTAAACAAGTTTTTCCTGCTTTATGAAGGAACAACCAAACCATGACAAGAGCTTACAACAACAGATCGCAAAAACAAACATTAGATATATACAAACAATGATACACTAGGAAGGAAATAAAATGCTCATAAGAAAATTATTGTCATGACCCGAAAACCAAACATCGTGACCGGCGCACAAGCTATACTCCTAGCATTGCAAGCCTATCAACTAACTTAACAATTAAGCAACTAAATAGTTCTCAATAACCATTTCAAAAAAATATATATAATTTTTCTTGAAATTTCGACAGAATATCCTCTGTAACTTCAACATTTCCAAATTTACAAAATCTTTGTTTAAACTTCTAACTCAGTCAATTTCAATAGCATAATCTAAATAATTAATACATTTCCCAAAAGACTTTCTAGACTCAAAATAGATACAAAATACATCACGACTCAACAGACTTTACAAAAAAGGGTCCTCGACTAAAGAGGCCTACCAAAAAATATGATCGTGACTTGAATTAACTAACAGCTTGCTACTCAGCTGCCTGTGAATCTGAAGAAAAAAAAAAGAAAAACATGAAGGGGTAAGTCACAAAGACTTAGTGGGGAGACAACAACCACCACCATCTAGAAGAGAAACACCAAAGGGCACGAATAATTGTTTTACAAACTTGCGTCAATTATACTAAACAATACTGCTTAAAACCATTAACTTAAAATCCAATTTGTAGAAAAGTGAAATCACAATGCGCTACCTAAAGAATCATATGAAATCAAACAAGTAAAAATATAAATTATTGAGAATTAAGAGGCCGCTTCATCTCATTGATAGCCCTTTCCTCCTAAGGGTGGCATTCCCTTAGGGGTGGCTCCATCTAACGGATATCTCTCTCCTCTCAATCCCGCAACGCATCATCACGAATCAATTAAGGAGTTTACATCTCGTTGATAGCCCTCTCCTCCTACGAATGACATCTTTCATGGGGCGGCTCCATCTAACGGGCAATCTCCCTAATCAAAACGAGGTAACTAAGTGCACCTACTGTCGTTAAAGATTTCATAATTATAACAACGATTTCCAAAGCACGTTTAAAAATCATTTCCTATTTCATCATAACTCATGGAAAACATATTCAATTGTATATCAATCCAATATTTAAATACTTTATAACTCATACATAAATCAAACTAATATCATGTTATATAACAAAGGCCATTAAAATAAATAAATGATGAAATCGAGAAAAATTCAAAGGTTGTGTTCCTCAAATTTTTAAATAAATACTTAAAAATAGAAAATGAGTAAAATAATAATTATAGCAAAAATAAAAATATGATAATGACTGTCATCTACTCACAACTATGGAGAATCACCTAAGTTTGTTCTCCAACAACTCTCAGAGTAGCCGACAAGACCTCAGCTGACAAATCTGAGTATCAAAAATATTCTCAAGGCTTTAGAAAAATTATTTTAATGTTTAGATAACTCTAGGAAACCATAAAAATAATTTAAATCTACTTTAAATAGAAAATAAGATCTTTAAACAAAACTACATTTTTTCTAGAGATTCATACTAGTATTAAAGTTGTGTAGTTATCTCAAAGAGTCTCAATTAACAATTCTCAAGAAATAGGTACCCTTCTCTTTCATTAGAGTACAAACCCTGACCCAAAATCCTTACCAAGAGCATTTGTAGGAGTATGAGAAGTTATGCTCTTGGGGTTATTTAATTCATTTCAAGGGTTGAGAGTTTATGTGTAGTGGAGTGAGAGGAAGCAAGGAGAAAGAAAGAAGAAATAAAAATAAAAATGGGGAATGTTGGTGTTGGTAGTCGAGAGAGGGAGAAGAAGAAAGAGGAAAAATGTGAGGTGGAGTTAGAATGAGATAATAAGAAAGTCAAAATGGTTGGGTAGTGTTTTATTAAATTATTTATTTATTTATTATTAATATTATTATTATTATTATATTTTTTCTTTTGGAACGGTCCGTTTGAATCTCCCTTCGTTATAAAAAATCGTCCTCGAATTTATTTGATTTTTTTTCTAATACTACTGACCTTGAGTTTCAAATAAGTGTGGGTACGTTGCATGGATGACTTCTTCGAGTTCCCAAGTTGTTTCTTCATCGCATGGATGACTTTTATTGAAACAAATCCTTCGAGCGTAAACGTCTCACTTGATGATCTAATATATCTACCGGATGTTCAACGTATGATAGACTCTCTTCTAACTGCACATCTTCATAATTAATCACACGAGAAGGGTCATGAAGATACTTCCGAAGCATTGAAATATGAAAGACCGGATGAACTCTCGAGAGATCAGGTGGAAGTGCCAAGTGATATGCTACCGGTCTGACCCTTTCTAAAATTTCAAATGGTCCAATGAACCTTGGACTTAGTTATCCCTTTTTCCCAAACTGCAAAACTCATTTCATTGGCGACACACGTAGGAATACATGTTCTCCCCCTGAAAACTCTAAGGGACGACGTCTCTTATCAGAATAAGATTTTTGTCTACTTTGAGCTGTCACTAAGCGATCTCGAATCAATTTAACCTTTTCAATGGCATCTTGAATCAACTCTGGACCGACTAGTTTAGCTTCTCCAACTTCAAACCATCCTATCGGAGACCTACACCATCTTCCGTACAAGGCCTCAAATGGAGCCATTTGAATACTAGATTGATAACTATTATTGTATGCAAATTCCATCAAGGGTAAATGTTGATCCCAACTACCTCGAAGATCCATAACGCAAGCACGAAGCATATCTTCTAATATTTGTATAGTCCTTTCAAACTGGCCATCTGTTTGAGGATGAAAGCCGTGCTAAGCTTCAAACGAGTTCCTAATGAAGTTTGGAATGACTTCCAAAATTGAGCAGTAATTTGAGCCCCACGGTCAGAAATAATAGACACTGGTACACCATGCAAAGAGACAGTTTCATCTAAATAAAATTTAGCATATTGAGATGCAGTATAAGTAGTCTTCACAGGCAAGAAATGTGCAGATTTGGTAAACCGATCTATAATCACCCACACCGAGTCATAACCCTTTTGGGTTCGTGGTAATCTGGCGACAAAATCCATAGCGATGCCTTCCCACTTCCATTCAGGTATTTCGACAGGTTGAAGTAATCATGCAGGCTTTTGATGTTTAACCTTTACTTGTTGACACACTAAGCACTTAGAGACAAAATCTGCTACGTCTCTCTTCATCCTTTCCCACCAATAAAATTCTCTCAAGTCTTGATACATCTTGTTAGAACCTGGGTGAAAACTATAAGAAGAATGATGAGCCTCCTCTAAAATTTTCGTCCTTAAACCACCAACATTTGGAACATACAATTGAGACTTCAACCATGACACACCATCAAAATCAACTAAAATATATGAAATTTTACCATTCTGAACATTTTTTACCATATTCACTAAGTATGATTCTTGACTTTGAGCTTCTTTGATATCATCAACAATGGTTGGACGAATTTGTTCATGGGCTAAAAATAACCTCAAATGATCAAGTTCAAACTGAATTCCACTTTCAACAATTTCTTGAAACTCTTTAACTATTGGCCTCTTTACTTCTGCTATATGAGAGAGACTACCCATGGATTTCCTACTCAAAGCATTTGCAACAACATTTTCCTTCCCTGGGTGGTATAAGATTGTGCAATCATAATCTTTCAAAAGCTCCATCCATCTTCTTTGTCTTAAATTTAAATCTTGTTGTTGAAAGATATACTTAAGACTTTTATGATCAGTATAAATCTCGCAAGTTTCACCATATAGATAGTGCCTCCAAATCTTAAGAGCGAAAATCATTGCAGCCATTTCCAAATCATGTGTGGGATAGTTTACCTCATGCCGCTTGAGTTGTTTAGATGCATAGGCAATAACTTTACCTTGCTGCATAAGTACACAGCCCAGACCAACTCTAGAAGCATCACAATAAACTGCATAACTTTCACCACCTAGAGGTAATGCCAAAATAGGTGCTGACGTCAAGTATGTTAAGACAAACTCTCATTTTAAAATTTTGATGAAAATAAACAAAGGTTATCTAAGAATGTTAATTATGATTCTAAAATGTTATGTTAATTTAGCTTGTGCTTTTGAGTGTAGTAATTCAAAGATAGGATTCAAGCAAAGCCAAGAAATCAGCATATTAAAGCAAAAATCTGAACAGACAATAACAGAGAACATTCTTGACAAAATCTGGAAAACAAAGAATGTTCTCCAGGTTCAAATATGGTCAAGTCAGCTTCAAGATCAATCAATCTCCATTTATTAAATGAAGATATTGCCTCTGGAATTTACATCAGTATTATAAGTACTTGACAAGGAACAAATAGGATCCATTACAATAAAAAAAAGTCATTCATATCACAAAGGAAAAAGACAATAAATCAAGCTGTCCAAGCAAGACTCAACAGTGTCCAGTTTGACTGTCAAGACTGATAAAAGATCTTGACAATATGTAAGGCATAAGGATAGTATCCAGTATGTTCAGAAAATCATCTAGATTGATTATCAATCTCCAGGAAACTCAAAAGCTAAAAGTCCAGATTGATCATCAATCTCCAGCAGCTTTAGAAACAGCTTTCTGCAACAGCTCTTTATGATCTTTTCAAATATGTTTTAACAAGGATCAAGAATCTAGTTTAAGCTAAAAGTATCATCACATATCTGCAATATTAAATGATCATTAAGCTCAAAAGAATCTGATCAAGAACAAAGGATTTCAGCCCAGTCAAAACAAAACTTAAAAGTAGTCAAAAGCTAGAATATTTTTAATCAGAAATATTTGCTCTGGTCAAGCCTGACAAGTGCACTTCCAATGGCTCTCTTGACCTCCATTTACTGCTCTCAAGCTTATAAAAGGAAGGTCAATGCCCAAGGAAAATGTAGAAGTTCAAGTGCTAACAAGTCTCATAAAATCATTCACATTCACATACTTGAAACTCTCTCATTACTCAAAAAAGAATTAGTCTGATCACTTTTCATTACTCTGTTATATTTGTACTGAATTCTTTGTAAATAATCGAAACTCAAACAAGAATTGAGACATCTCAGATTCTAACAAAACAATCTCATTATTATTGAAAAACTCGAACTATAAGAGTTTAGTATAGTTTGGGTAGATTGTAAGAAATCATATCAAGGTTGATAGGTGACCTGATTAATCTCTTTCTGGGTGGAATTTGATTAATGTCTGTAACAAGATCAATGTTGATCTGAGCTAGGTGCTGTAAAACCAAGAAGGTTCTTGTTTTAAACACTTAGTGGAAAATCTCACAATTGTGAGGATTGGACGTAGCCCGAGTTGGGTGAACCAGGATATATCCTTGTGTGATATCTATTATCCTTTATCTCTTTATTAAGTCTGATTGATTTTCAAGTTAAAAATACAAACTGTTTTTCTGATTTTTAACTAACCAAGAACGTTCTTCGTTTTCTGTTTTCTTAACCAAGATCATTCTTGAGTTAAAATCTTAAGTTTTTTCAGGAAATTTTAAAAAGGAAGATTTAAAATTCAAACCCCTTCCTTATAAATCAATTTTGCTACTTCAAAGTACTCCTTCATTTTTTGAAAGCTTTCCTGACATGCATCAGTCCATCGGAACTCAACTTTCTTCTAGGTCAACCTACTCAACGAAGATGCGATTTTTGAGAAATCCTTCACAAAACGTCGATAATAACCAGCTAAACCAAGAAAACTCCGAATCTCCTTTACTGTGGTAGGTCTCGGCCAATTCTACACTGCTTCCACCTTACTGGGATAAACACTTATTCCATTCTTTGACACAACATGACCTAAAAATACCACATTGTCCAGCCAAAACTGACATTTAGAGAATTTAGCATATAATTGTTTATCTCTTAAGGTTTGCAAAACCAACCTCAATTGTTGTTCGTGTTCTTCTTTACTCTTGGAATAAACAAGGATATCATCAATAAACACAATCACAAATTTATCTAAAAATGGTTTAAAAACCCGATTCATCAAATCCATAAAAGATGCTGGGGCATTAGTAAGCCCAAATGGCATAACCAGAAATTCATAATGTCCATAACGCGTGCGGAAAGTTGTCTTTGTTATTTCATCCCTCTTAATCTTCAACTGGTGATACCCCGATCGTAAATCAATCTCAGAAAAACATTGAGCTCCTTGAAGTTGATCAAACAACTCATCAATGCGTGGTAAAGGGTATTTATTCTTTATAGTTACTTTATTCAACTGCCTATAGTCTACACACAACCGCATGGATCCATCTTTCTTCTTTACAAATAATATCAGTGCTCCCCAAGGAGAAGAACTTGGGCGAATAAAACCCTTATCAAGAAGATCTTGAAGTTGCTCCTTTAACTCTTTAAGTTCTGCTAGGGCCATATGATAAGGAGGTATGGAAATAGGATGAGTATTAGGAACCAAGTCTATAGAGAACTCAATCTCTGTATCAGGTGGCAACCTATGAAGTTCTTCAGCAAAAACATCTGGAAATTCATATGCTATTGGAATTTTCTCCAATTTCTCCTCGGCCACTTGTGTATCCCTTACCAAGGCTAAGTACCCTTGACAACCTCTTCTCATTAACTTGCTAGCTCTCAAGGTTGAGATTTGGTTATGTGGTACCCAACAACATTTTCCTTGAAACGAGAAGACATATTGCCCTGGTATCTCAAATTTCGCCACTTTGTTATGACAATCCAAAGTGGCATGATGAAAAGCCAACCAATCCATACCCAAAATCACATCAAAATCTATCAAGTCAATAACTACTAGATCTACTAGCAACACCTTTGTTGAAACCAAGTTGGTTCTTACAATTAAAATTTTGATGTTAACAAAAGTATTTTATGAAGATAACATATTTGACTTCGAAGAAGAATGCAAAAACCAGAGAATAACATTACCAGAAGCAAAAACCAGAGGATGACATCACCAGAAGTAGAAATCAGAGGATGACGTTGAAGGTGCAACACAAGAAGGGGGCGGTTGAATTGTGTTTGACAAAATTTAATTCTTTTTTCTAATTAGTTGAATAATGAGCAATCAGAGTAAATAAGCCGCGAATAATAAAAGTTAACACCTCGAATTTATACTGGTTCACCTTTAACTAGGCTACGTCCAGTCCCTTTCTTCAGAAGGCCTTTTCACTAATTCAAACTCCTTTGAATTACAACACCACTGACCCTTCAAGCCAGTCTTCCCAAACACCCTGACAACCCCATACTTTTGAGGAACAACAACACCTTGACTATACCAGCCAAGTCCTCAAACAGTCTGACAACCCCAGACTTTTGAGGAACTTCACAACCTTAAACCTACAAGCTAAGTCTTTTTGTAACAACTTGACAACCCCAGATTTTAGAAGGGACTTCAACACCATAGGATTTTATACAAGCGATCGAATTTAAAACTGAGTAACTACTTGTAGAAAGTTGATACTCACAACAAGCTTAACTTGAACTTGAGAGTTTGCTTCTGAAAAATTTATGATGACAATCAGCCTCACAGTCTAAGAAAAGAACACTTAGAAAATATTTATCTTTTAAGTAAGTGTTTCTCTCTTTTGAACTCTTTGAATACTTATGAATTTTTGTTTGAGTTCTTCTATTTTTCGATGATATATTCTTCAACATTAAGCCTCTATTTATAGTTGAAATTAGAGCTTCACTTTGATCTGTTGCTTTACTTCTGGAGTGTATTTCGATTGATTCTGTTTTGAGAATATTCTGAAGTATTTTGCTCAGATTCTGTTTTGAGCATACTTTCAGCTAGATTCTGTTTCTAGAGTCTTTTGCTCCGATTCTGTTTTGAGCATTTTGCTCGAATTCCGTTTTGAGCATACTTTCAGCAAGATTGTTTTTCTAGAGTCTTTTACTCCAATTCTGTTTTAAGCATTTTGCTCAGATTCTATTTTGAGCATACTTTCAGCTTCTAATGATATAGCTTCTGATTTTTGCCTCTAATGAGATCCTCTTGAATTATCTTCCGATGGGATCCTCTGATTATATCCTATGATGGGAACTTCTGATTATATCCTCTGATGGGATTTTCTTATGATATTCTCTAATAGGTTCCTCTGATGATATCCTCCGGTGATATCCTCTAGTAATATTCTTTGATGATATCTTCTGATGATATCCTCTGGTGATATCCTCTGATGATTTGCTTTGATGATATCCTCTGGTGACATCTTCTAGTGATCATCCTCTGGTGACCATCCTCTGGCGACTTTATCCTGCTTCTGATTTGTATCTTTTGGTGACGTCATCTTTATCTTCTGGTGACGTCATCTTCATCTTCTGGTGACGTCATCTGATGACCATCCTCTAGTGACATTTTTCATTCTTCTTCTAAGTCAAATATGTTATTTTCATAAAATACTTTTGTTAACATCAAAACTTTAAGTGAAAGAACCAACTTGGTTCCAACAATCTCCCCCTTTTTGATGATGACAAAACCATGTATTTTTTATAAAACTTTTTCTTTCTTTTGACTTTGACTCCCCCTAAGACTAATCTTCATTTTATATTTTCTCCCCCTAAGTCTAATGCCTAAATACCATATCAAATACATCATCTTCTCCCCTTTTCAAATACATCATCTTTTCCCGGATATTTTATCAAATACTACATCTCCCAATTTGTCATCAAACAAAAAGAAATATTACTGGCCTGTGGACACTAAACACTAAACACTAAGATTTCCATTAGTTCATTTCAAAAGAGGACACATGGCCTGTGGCCACTAAACAGTATCAGAGTGCGGAAAAATACAGCGGAAAAGTAATACATTAATTCCCAAAATAAAATTACATTTCCCAAAACTCAAGACCCTATACAAAAGTCTAGACTGATCATGCACTAAGCTACAGTAGTACGGTCTCCACCGTATCCTCTATAAGTCTCGTCTTCAGCCAACCGTCCTTCCCTCTGTGTCGTCCACGTAGACTCCATACGTAAAGATCAGGGGAAACTAACGACGCTTCCGTCGTTAGCGTATCCGTCGATAGGACGGGTTCGGGTATCATCTGAGGGCAAAGCCCAAAGTCCACAATATAATAGCAAGGGTCACCGACCGAAATTAACAAATAGGCACATAGCATATATCTCACCACAACACATATATTCATGGCATATTGTATAATAATGATGAAAAGATGCTCATTTTGAAATTTCATGGCATGTATGCCTTTTCAAAATAGCAATGAATTAATATGGAACAACATGTTGTAAGTACAATCACCACTTCAGCAATCACAAACATTCATCAGAAAACTCATATTTCAACAAGTACGTACACACATTAATTTTCCAATCATCAACAATATCCAAAACGTGACCCACCGGTCAAACACCCAGATGCAATATGCATATGCTCATGTACTCAGCTTCTTGGAATTACCAAGGTGCAGTCACTCACAGACCAGCACAATTTAACGGCCCTCATGACCAGGGTGCAATCGCTCAACAGATCAGCACCAGTGCAGACGCTCAACAGTCCAACACGTTTGACATATACCAAGGTACAATCGCTCAACAGATCAGTACCTAGTGCAGACGCTCAACAGTCCAGCACTCGTGCAATCGCTCAACAGATCAGCACATGGTTGCGCATATTTGAATGGACCACCACGAATACGCGGCCATTCCGTAGCCTGGATAGAATGGACCACCCCGAACACGCGGCCACTCTACAACCCATCACGGTTACTACATTCACGTGTATTAGCCTCTCACAGGCCAAATACACAGAAGTTAAATCCTCACACGGATAGAATGGACCACCACGAACACGCGGCCATTCCGTAGCCCGGATAGAATGGACCACCACGAACACGCGGCCACTCTGTACCCGGATAGGGTGGACCACCACGAACACGCGGCCACTCTATAACCCACGGTTACTACTTAACTTCGCGGCCCATCACGGTCACCGCATCAACTCTGTGGCCCATCGCGGTCACCACTTGACTATGCAATGCATGAATATGCAGTGTTTTCTCTTCACTGAAAACAGTATGCGACATCAATGAATTTCATGCATTTCCACCATTTCTCAAAATACCTCAACACAACCAATTTTATTATCAACTCATCAATGCTTAAACATTCAAGTAGTCATTAACACTTTACATTATCACACAATTCCCTTCTTAATCATCACAAGTCTTTCCATTGTTCCCCAAACTCTTAAAATTCACAAAGCAATGTTTAAAACTGAGTTTTCTGGAAAATACGAATCTGTATTCGAATACAGCCTCTCTGTATTCGAATACAGGAGCCAAAACAGTGCAGAATTAATACTCTGTATTCGAATATAGCCCTCTGGTATTCGAATACAGAGGCAGTCTCAGTGCACAAATCAACATTTTTCACTACATCATTAAAGGTTTTCAAAACATCATCCTCTCCTCTTCAAAACTATATCAAGGACTCCATTTTAAATCATTTTAATCCTTATCAAAGTTTCCCAACACTTTAAAAATTCACAAGGCAAAGTTTAAAACTTAATTTTCTGGAAAACACGAATCTGTATTCGAATACAGCTTCCATTGTATTCGAATACATAAGCTGAAACTAGTGAAAATCTGCAATTTTAACATTCTGTATTTGAATACAGCATGCCTGTAGTCGAATAAAGAAGACAAAACCAGAATGATCTACATCAAATCATCAGAAAACAGAACTAGAATCAGATCATTAGAAACAGAATTAGAATCAGAATCATCAACACCAGAACATCAGAAACAGAACCAGAATGAATCATTAACATCAGAACAGAACCAGAATGATGATTAACATCAGAACATAACCAAAAAGGATCAACATCCGAAACAGAACAAGAAGGATCAACATCAGATCAACAGAACCAGAATGATCAACATCAGATCATCAGAAAACAGAACTAGAATCAGAATCATCAACACCAGAACATCAGAAAACAGAACCAGAATAATCAACATCAGAAACAGAACCAGAATGATCAACATCAGAAACAGGACCAGAAGGATCAACATCAGAAACAGAACAAGAATGATCAACATCAGAAACAGGACCAGAAGGATCAACATTAGAAACAGAATCAGAAGGATCAACATCAGAAACAGTACCAGTATCAGAATCACCAGAAGCCAAACAGAATGATTCACACCAGAATCATCAAAAGCAAAACAGAATGACTCTCCAGAATCATCAGAAGCAAAAAAGAATGATTCACCAGAATCATGAGAAGCAGAAATAGGATGATCAATATCAGAATCATCAGAAGCAGAAACAGGATGATCAATATCAGAATCATCAGAAGCAGAAACAGAATGATTGTCAGAATCATTAGAAGCAAAAACAAGATGATTGTCAGAATCATCAAAAGCAGAAACAGGATGATCAATATCAGAATCATCAGAAGCAAAAACAGAATGATTGTCAGAATCATTAGAAGTAAAAACAAGATGATTATCAGAATCATCAGAAGCAGAAACAGAATGATTATCAGAATCATCAGAAGTAAAACAGAATGATTCACACAGAACCATCAGAAGATGAATGTATCAGAGGATACGTTCTGAATTTACAGAAGATTCATTTTTGGAATTATCAGAAGATAAACCAGAATGTCCAAAACCGACCAGAAGATAAATTTGGAGGTTTATATTAAACAGAAACAAAATCAGAAGAACATCTGGAAAATACCAGAGGGAAGCCTGCCATAATATGAATTGCTCCAAACAAGAATGATTCAAATATCAGAAGAAATCAAAAAGTTATACTGATCAGAACATAGTCTGGCAGTGTAATCTCAACACAGTCCATACTTGTCTAGAAGTGACCAGAAGATATCTTTGATGGACTATATCAGAGGGAAGAAATATCAGAAGATTCTTTGGACCATACTATTGTGAAGCCTGCCATGTGGAGAGTTGTTCCAAGCCATAAGTTGTCAAAAGCAAGAAGTAATCCAGAAGATAATTTGACCAGAACATGGCATGACAATCGAATTTTGAATAACCCAGACTTCGCCCAGACTTCATCCAGAATTGATCAGAAGAAGCACAGAATGGTTCATGCCAGAATCACCAGAAGCAGAAACAACAGAATGATTCACATCAGAACCATCAAAAGCAGAAACAGAATGTTTGAGATAAGAACCATCAGAAGCAGAAATAGAATGGTTCACATCAGAACCATCAGAAGGAGAAACAGACTGATTCACATCAGTATCATCAGAAGATGGTTAACATCAGAACCATCAGAAGCAGAAACAGAATGTTTTAGATCAGAAGCAGAAACAGAATGTTTTAGATCAGAAGCAGAAATAGAATGGTTCACATTAGAACCATTAGAAGCAGAAACAGACTGATTCACATCAGAATCATCAGAAGATGGTTAACATCAGAACCATCAGAAGAAGAAACAGAATGATCCACACAAGGATCATCAGAACCAGAAACAGAAACAGAATGATCCACACAAGGATCATCAGAACCAGAAACAGAAACAGAAATTCTTCTTATGTATTCGACTACAGGGCTCGTAGTCGAATACAAGTTTGAAAACTTAAGTAAAACAGAAATTTTACAGGTTGTAGTCGAATACACACATGTTGTATTCGAATACACCTTCGAAAGCCAGTGAAAGTTCAACCCTTTTCAAAACTGATTCTTTTAAAACAACAGCCAACATCAAACAGATTCTGCACTTTTTCAAGAAAAACCTTTCCTCATTTAAAATCCATTTTTCTTTAAAAACCCTCAACACGACCAGAATCATCACAAACAACCGGAATCAGAATCATCAAGATCACCCAGAACAAAACAGAATTAGGATTATCCAGCTTTTTAAACCATCAACACATCATGTAACACTTCAGTTTTCTCACTCATCAGAACAAACATGCAAGTATTCAGTTTTCTCAAAACACCAGAATGACATGCAAATACTCAGCTGCATCAAACATCAGGATGACATACAAGCACTCAGTTTTCTCAACAACAGAATGACATGTTAAGCAATTCAGCTTTCACCACACAATAGAATAACATGCAAGTATTCAGCTTTCATGATACCACAGAAATAAATACAAACATCACAGAACAACAAACCTCAACAGAATGCATTTTTGCATTTTAAGACTATTTTCAAAACAGTTTTAAGGCATGCATTTTAATCATCATTAAAATAACATGTACACATTTTCCAGCTTTCACCCATAAGTAAAACAACAATGTTTTATCAGAAAAACAGCCAGCTACAACCATCAGGATAATCACATATCAACAAAAATGCATTTTCTTTCAAAATGTCATTTTTCGAAACAACTTTTCTTTTGAAAACAGAACTGAAATAACACATATTCGTGGCCTTAATGCAGCTAAAAGATGGAAGGTGACCTTACCCTTGTTGCGTGTTCTGCTTCTGCTCTTGTTTCAGCCGTCGTTCCCCTCTTTGCGTCCAAAAACAGGTGGAAGCTGCTGCCTGAGTGTGCTGCTACCAAATTGAGTTCTTTGGCTTCGTAATGGAGTGGGGATTAACTTTACTATTGTGGGTTTTCTGGTTTGAGGTTTGGATTTCCAGTTTATGGTGTTGGAGGAATTCCCTCTTCTGAATTTAAAGAACCCGTGAAGCTGTTTTTCATAAACCAGGGGCAGAAATGGAAGGAAAAAATACTGTTACATGCAGCACTATTACATGCAGTATGGGAGGTATGGAGTTCTGATTTCTGCCCAGTTCTTCACGTGTACTTACAGGCTCACTTGAGTGCCACCTCCTTTGAAACAATGATACAATAATGCTGGATTTTCCAGCTGGATTTCTCAGCACTTAATCCTTTTGCAGTTAGCCACTAATCCTTAATTAATGGTCTGATTAATTTAATTATTCGAAATTAAATTAATTAACTCTTAATCCAATAATTTTAATTCTTCATCCAAAATAAATATTTATATATATATATATATATATATTCACTCAAAACATACATATATTAAATATTTTTACAAATATCCCCAAAATACCCTTAATTAAATCCATAATTTAATTCTTAAATTTAAGGGTCTTACACATGGCAATGGTGTGTTGTCTCTTACTAGACCAAGAGATCAAGTTGTCACCTAAAAAGGTGCAATAGCCACTGGTGCTTTTCCTTTCAAGTTTATCTCCAGCATAGTCAGAATCACAATATCCACTAAGTTGGTACTTAGGAGATTTCTTGTAGACCAAGGTAAGGTTTGTAGTGTCTTTTAGATATCTAAGAATTCTCTTAACATCAATTAGATGAGATTCTCTAGGGTTAGATTGAAATCGGGCACATACACACACGCACTAAACATGATATCAAGTCTAGAAGCAGTAAGGTAGAGTAATGATCCGATCATTCCTCTGTAGATTTTCTGGTCAACTTTTTGGCCTAAGTCATCCTTTTCAAGTGAGCAGGTAGGGTGCATTGGGGTAGCCATAGGTTTGCAGTCACTCATCTTAAACTTCTTGAGAAGCTCTTTTGTATATTTTGATTGATGAATGTATATTCCTTTTTAACTTTGCTAAATTTGTATCCCTAGGAAGAACTTAAGCTCTCCCATCATGCTCATTTGAAATGTTGTTGCATCAATTTAGAAAATTATTGGCAAAGAGTGCCATTAGTAGATCCAAAGATAATATCATCAACATAAACTTGAATAATTAGAATATCATATTTTATTGATTTTCTAAAAAGAGATTGTCTACTTGTCCTCTTTCAAAGTCATTTTTAAGTAAGAAGTTACTGAGTCTATCATACAATGCCCTAGGTGCTTGTTTTAAACCATATAAAGATTTTTTAAGTTTAAAAACATAGTTTGGAAATTCAGAACTTTCAAAACCTCGGGGTTGTTTAACATAGACTTCTTCACTTATATAACCATTTAAGAATGCACTTTTAACATCCATTTGAAATAATGAAATGTTATTATTAGTAGCAATGGAAAGTAGGATACGAATATCTTCTAACCTGGCCACTTGCGCAAAAATCTCACTGTAGCCAATACCTTCTTGCCGACTGTATCCTTGTGCAACACATCGTGCCTTGTTTCTGACAACTTCTCCTTTTTCATTCAGCTTATTTTTGAAAAACCACTTGGTTCCAATAATGTTCTTTTCAAGTCTTGGAACTAGATCCAAAATATCATTCATTTAGCTCTTCTTGCATTGGTAGACTCCATCTATATCCTTCTTCTGACTCATCTTCAGATTTATCCTCTGAAGATTTGTCGTATTCTTGCTTGAAGCTTTTTCTTTTTCATGTTCTTTTGCCTGCATCAGCTTCTGGTTCTGGTAAATCTGTAACAGCTTCTGGTTCTGGTAAATCTGTAACAGCTTCTGGTTCTAGTAAACCTACATCGGTTTCATCTGGTTCTGGTAAACCAGCTTCAGTTTCCTTTGGTTCTGGTAAACTAGCTTCGGTTTCCTCTGGTTCTAGTAAACCAGCATCAGTTTCCTCTAGTTCTGGTTAACCTGCATCAGCTTCATCTTGCTTTGACTTTTCAGGTCAAGCTATTTGTCATATAACATAATACAAATCAAATAATTTAAAAATGAACTCAATACAGCCAAACCATTAATTCTGCTTCTGGTGGTTTCTGCTTGTTTTTGAAACCACAGAAATATTGTTTCTATTGAAGTGTTCACATCACGTGGATCACTTGGTTCCTCTGACAGTTTGAAAACCTGCAGAATACTTATCTAGCTTTGATTTTTAAGATCAAGCTTCTTGTTATCACAATAAACATAAATATCAAACAATAATAGTATTTACAACAAGATGTAACCTCTATGTCAACAGTTTTAGTTTTACTCTGAAAATCCTCTTGTTTTTGATTTTCAGATTATGATTCTGTATGTTCTGTGATTAGATGGTTTGGATGAAGGGATTTGAATTCCCTTCCTGGTTTGTAGTCTTGATGAATTTTACTGGAGTGTTTGAAGAAGTCTCCTGATTCCGATTTTTAATCTGCCACTTCTCTTTCTGCTGATGTATCAGGTTCCTCTGATAGTGTTGGACCTGATGGTAATTATGATTCTTCTGGTAGTTCCAGTTTTGTTGATATGATTAATTTCTCTTATATTTCCTGTTCATCCTATGATTCTGGTTCTGGTTCTAATAGGTATTGTGTTGACGAGTTCTTCTTCTACCAGAGTCACTTTGCTTTTGCTTGGTAAGTATTGGAACATAGACTTTTTTTTCCTTCATATATTGCCAACATCCATTGACCAGCCACCATGACTGGTGTTTCACTTTGGTTGCTCAGAACATCTGCAACATAAACAATTTTATCTTTTGGTACCCAAATTTGGTTGGGTCCAGGTTTGTTAGTCTTGAAAGGTTTCTTGTCTTTCCTTGATTGTATCATGGGACAAGACAATTTTGAGTGACATTTCTTAGCACAAACAACACACAAAACATTAGAGGGAATACGTTTAGTTGCAATTACAGATTCATCAAATCATGATCCTCTTTTACCATTGTTAGTAACTCCATAGATCATAGAAGCATATTTACTTCATTCCATACCATTAGCAATAAAATCTTGTAACACTTGTTCATGCAAATCAGAATTACACACAATATTTTCACTTGATGTTGAATAAAGATTACTTTTTAGAGTTAGGTTTTCAGACTTAAGCTCAACAATTTCAGTTTTAAGATCTGTATTTTCTATTTTACTTTCTGCATTTTGATTCTTTTAAACATTTAATTATTTGGTTAGACTTGTATTTTCTTTCCTAAGTATTTTCAGTTTTAAAGACAGTTTATTATTGATATTTAAAATATCATTCATTGCAGTGATTAAATTAGATCGGGTTAGTTCTGAAAATACCTCTTTTTCATCTTCTGATGATTCACTTCAAGGGTCAGAGTCTGTATCGGATCCAGAGCTTGTGTAAGCCATCAAAGCCAATTCTATTTCTGATTCACTTCAAGAATCAGAGTCTAGGTCGAATCCAGAGGCAGAATGAGTGTGAGCCAATTCTGCTTGTTCATCTTCAGAGGATTCATCAGAATCATCCCATGTAGCCATCATACTTTTCTTCTTGGTTCTGGAATCATTCCTCTGGTGCTTCCCTTTTTCCATATTTGGACATTCTGACTTGATATGTCCAGATTCATTGCATCCGTAGCAGATGATACCTTTCTTGTCATGTGTATCATCATTTCCTTTGTTGGACTGCTTGGAATATCTCTGGGAAAATTTGTTCCTTCTGTTGTGCCACATCTTTCTGGATAAGAAAGCAATCTCTTCTGCCTCTGAGTTCAGACTTTGATCGTCTGAATCACTATCTTCTGATGCTGATGTTGCTTTCAGAGCCTTCTTCTGCTTTGATTTCAGGGCTAGAGTTTTGTTTTTCATCTTGGGTTCATCTTCTTCCAACTCAATTTCATGTGATCTGAGGGAGTTGATTAATTCTTCCAGCTTTAGAGTATTCAAATCTTTAGCTTCATGAATAGCAGTGATCTTTGGTCTCCACTTGATTGTCAGACTTCTAAGTACTTTCCTTACATGATCAACAGTAGTGTAACTCTTTTCTAGTACCCTTAATCATGATACTAGAGTCTGGAATCTGGAAAACAAAGTTTCAATGTCTTCCTCTTCCTCCATTTTGAACAATTCATATTTCTTGACCAGAATGTTTGCTTTAGCTTCTTGAACTTGCTTACTTCCTTCATAGGTCAAAAGCAGACTATCATAAATGATCTTTGTTGTTTCTTTGCTGGTGCACTTGTCAAATTCTTTGAAGGTGATTGCATTGATCATAAAGGTTCTGGATTTGTGATGCATTTTGTACATCCTCTTATGATCTGTATCCATGTCTTTTCTTGGAATTTCATCATTGTTTTCATCATTTGGAACAGTATAACCATCTTTCACCAAGTCCCAAAGTTCAGGATCTTGTGAAATAAAAAAACTTATCAGCTTGTCCGTCCAGTACTCAAATCGTTCTCCATCAAATAGAGGAGGTCTGTTGATGATTCCTCCAACAGCTTCTTCAGACACATTGATCCTTAGATCTTTCCTCAAACACGGTAAAGTGCTCAGCCTTGAGACCGAGCTCTGATACCAATTGAAGGTGCAACACAAGAAGGGGGGTTGAATTGTGTTTGACAAGCTTTTAATTCTTTTTTCTAATTAGTTGAATAATGAGCAATCAAAGTAAATAAGCAGCGGATAAGAAAAGTTAACACCTCGAATTTATACTGGTTCACCTTAAACTAGGCTACGTCCAGTCCCTTCCTTCAGAAGGCCTTTTCACTAATTCAAACTCCTTTGAATTACAACACCACTAATCCTTCAAGCCAGTCTTCCCAAACAGCCTGACAACCCCGGACTTTTGAGGAACAACAACACCTTGACTATACCAGCCAAGTTTTCTCAAACAGTCTGACAACCCCAGACTTTTGAGGAACAACAACACCTTGACTATACTAGCCAAGTCTTCTCAAACAATATAACAACCCCAGACTTTTGAGGAACAACAACACCTTGACTATACCAGCCAAGTCTTCTCAAATAGTCTGACAACCCCAAACTTTTGAGGAACTTCACAACCTTAAACCTACAAGCTAAGTCTTTTTTTAACAACCTGACAACCCCATATTTTAGAAGGGACTTCAACACTATAGGATTTTATACAAGGGATCGAAATTAAAACTGAGTAACTACTTCTAGAAAGTTGATACTCACAACAAGCGTAACTTGAACTGTCTGTTTTGAGAATATTATGGAGTATTTTGCTCAGATTCTGTTTTGAGCATACTTTTAGCTAGATTTTGTTTCTCGAGTCTTTTGCTCCGATTCTGTTTTGAGCATTTTGCTCAGATTCTGTTTTGACCATACTTTCAGCTAGATTCTGTTTCTGGAGTCTTTTGCTCCGATTCAGTTTTGAGCATTTTGCTCATATTCTGTTTTGAGCATTTTGCTCAGATTCTGTTTTGAGCATACTTTCAGCTTATAATGATGTAGCTTCTGATTTTTGCCTCTAATGAGATCCTCTGGAATTATCTTCCAACGGGATCCTCTGATTATATCCTCTGATGGGAACTTATGATTATATCCTCTGATGGGATCTTCTTATGATATTCTCTGACTGGTTCCTCTAATGATATCCTCTGGTAATATTCTCTTATGATATCCTCTGGTGATATCCTTTGATGATATCCTCTGATGACATCCTCTGATGATATCCTCTGATGATATCCTCTGATGATATCTTCTGGTGATATCGCCTGATGATATCCTCTGATGATATCCTGTGGTGATATCCTCTAGTGATTTCCTATGGTGATACCCTATAATGATATCCTCTGATGATATCCTCTAGTGATCATTCTCTGGTGACTTCATCCTGTTTCTGATTTGTATCTTCTGGTGACTTCATCTGATGACCATCCTCTGGTGACATTTTTCATTCTTCTTCAAAGTCAAATATGTTATTTTCATAAAATACTTTTGTTAACATCAAAATTTTAAGTGAAAGAACCGACTTGGTTCCAACAGACGTCACCAGAAGCAGAAATCAGAGGATGGCACTGGAGTATGACGTCACCAGAGGATACCTCCAGAAGATACTAGAGGATACCTCCAGAAGATACTAGAAGATACCTCTAGAAGATACTAGAGCATACCTCCAGAAGATACCAGAGGATACCATAAGAGGATCCCATTAGAAGCATAATCAAAGGATGTCATCAAATGAAAAATCAGAGGATATCATCAATCAGAGGATATTATTAGAGGGAAGAAACAGTGACATTATCATAGGATATTATTCATGGCCTAGATCAGAAGGAAGCATAGTCCAAAAGGAGACTTGGTCCAGACTAGAAGGAAACATGGTCCAGAAGGAGACTTGGTCCAGACCATAAGGAAGCATGTCCAGAAGGAGACATGGTCCAAACCAGAAGGAAACATTGTCTAGAAGAAGACTTGGTAAGACCAGAAGGTAATCCTGTCCAGAAGGAGACTTGGTCAGACCAGAAAGAAGCATGTCCAGAAGAAGACTTGGTCCAGACCTGAAGGAAATATTGTCCAAAAGAAGACTTGGTAAGACTATAAGGTAATCTTGTCCAGAAAGAGACTTGGTCATACCAGAAGGAAACAGAGTTCAGAAGATAACTCAGTCCAGAACAAAAGACATGTTCCAGATTTGGTCCAGAACAGAAGACATGTTCCAGACTTGGTCCAGAACAGAAGACATGTTCCAGACTTGGTCTAGAATAGAAGACTTGGTCTAGACTTGGTCCATACCAGAAGATTGCATGATCCAGAACATATCACATGGTTCAGATCAGAATATCACATAGTCCCTATTAGAAGGTTACACTGTCCAGATCAGGAAACAGAATGGTACATATCAGATCACATGGTCCAGACTTGGTCTAGATCAGCAGATCATACGATCCATATTTTAAATCATGATGCAGATTAGTGAAGACTTAATTAAAATTCGAAGAAGACTTGATTGATTTTTGATAGAGATCTGATCGTAGGCTTAAGAAGATTTGATTCAAAAATCAAAGAAGACCTAAAGGAAATACGAAGGAAATCTGAGCAAAGAAGATATGTTTTGAAATTAAAAAGAAACAGGATTGGCCAACAGAATTTTCAAAGGAAATCTAAGCAAGAATCATCTCGAAAATAAGCTTGGACAAAGCCTAAATTTCAGCTATAAAAGAAGGCTCCAGGCAACAGCAATAGGCATCGAAAAACACAAGAACTCAAGCTTCAATTCAAAGTTATCCGAGAGTTCAAAAGAGAGAAACTCAAGTGTGCAAGAGCAATATTTTGTAAGTGTTTTCGAGAGAGAAATTCAGTGCAATAATCAGCTTTCAAGAAGCAACAAAAGAGTGCAACAATCAGTGCAACAATCAGCTTTCTAGAAGCAACAAAAGAGTGCAACAATCATTGCAACAATCAGCTTTCCAGAAGCAACTATGCAAGGTTCCAAACCCTTGTAATCAAACCCGATAGTGGTGTGAATTCCTCCTTCAATCTGGGGTTGTAAGATTGGTAGGAGAAGACTTGACTTGTAGGGTTAAGGTGCTGTTTGTTCCTCAAAAGTTTGGGGTTGTCAGGCTTTTTGAGAAGACTTGACTTGTAGGGTCAAGGTGTTGTTTGTTCCTCAAAAGTTTGGGGTTGTCATGCTGTTTGAGAAGACTTGGCTTGTAGGGTCAAGGTGTTGTTATTCCTTAAAAGTCTGGGGTTGTCTGGCTGTTTGAGAATACTGGCTTGGAAGGTCAGGTGCTGTAATTCAAAGTGTTTTGAATTAGTGAATTAAAGCCTTCAGAGTGAAGGGACTGGATGTATCCAAGTTAATGGTGAACCAGGATAAATCGTTGTGTTCTTATGTTGTTATTATCCGCTGCTGAGTCTGATTAATTATTCATCAAATAACTCACCTCAACATTCAACAAAACAGCAAAAGAATTCAAGTTTGACAAACCTAATTCAACCCCCCTTCTCGTGTTTGCACCTTCAACCTTTCCATCAATAGTTATATCACAAGAACAATACACTAACTTAGCAAGAAAATTTCCTCTAACAGGTGTAGCCACAACTAAAACCTCTTCTAAAGAAGATGAACATTTACAAGTTGAGTAGCAAACCACGAGGATACCAAAGAATGTGTAGCTCTAGGATCAAACAAAACATGAGCATCTCTAGAACAAATAGAAAGTATATCTGTAACTACTGCATTAGATGTTTGAGCATCCTGATGAGTCAAAGCAAACACTCGAGCCTGACTTCTTCCTTGTGTCTGACCTCTACCACCAAATCCTCTACCTCCCTGCTGAGATGTTGATGCTGATACATAACTAGAGGATAGGTGTGTCATGTCTACAGGACAATCCCTCCTGATTTGACCTACTTGGCCACATTGATAGCACACCTTACCATCTCTGGAACTATTTCCAAAATGAAACCTACCACAAGTAGAACATCGTGTAGCTGAAACACTGGAATGTCTCTGAGGGAAAGTAGATTGTGAAGCTGCTCCAGAATCTGATATACGAATTTGCACTATTCTAGAAGACTACCCGCTATGACCACCTCTGAGACATGAGTCTTTGTTGGCCCTGATAACCAAACATAGATCCACCGCCGCGACTCGGATAGTTATTGTAGGATCCTTCAACCGTTGGTTTCTTCCATGCTAATGGAGGTGACCCCACTTGTCTACCATGTGACACTATATCAAACCAATCACGTGCCACACCTATTAGTTGAAATGATGTCAATTATACTGCTCTTACCTCAAAATAACCCAATGCTCTTCAAAGCCGCTCTAGACTATTAATGAATTGTTGTGGGTCCTCAGTCGTGCTAGACCCTGAAAAAGTAGGGGGTTTACGCTTAGTAACCTCAATCCCCTTTGTTGCAGCAGGCGTGAGTTGCTCAACTTGTCTAACCTCTTGTTGACCATTAATATTTTCATGTCTTTGATCACCCTCATGTTGTTGTCCGACGACAACCCCAACAAGTTGTTGCACAACCTATTGTAATCCATGCAGACTAGCAGCAAAGTCTTCCATGGCTGGATTTCTGTGCCTCCTCCTAGGCACCTCATCATCGACATCTATGCCACGTCCACCAACATTAGCTCTACGCCGATTTCGGGCACAAACTGAAACATGACCTCGTTGACGAGCGCCTTAGACTTGGGCAATTGACTTATCAACAATTTTCCTTATAGTAGGATTCATAGTCTTGGGTGGTATTCTCATCTAATCAAAGAACATTGTTCAAAAATTGAACAAGACTACGAGAAAATGTGGAAAGATAGTGATGATGAATTTAAACACAGATTCAGACAATAGATGAGACTCTCAAATAGTGCTAATAGCTCCTTGTAAGTAAGTTGTGCCCGGGTACACAATTTACTGACAAGAATTTATTATCACCTTATGTTTGCAGCTATTATGACCTACGACTGAGCTCTGATACCAACTTTGTCACGACTCGAAAACCAAACATCGTGACCGGCGCACAAGTTATACGCCTAGCCTGGAAAGCCTATCAACTAACTTAACAATTAAGCAACTAAATAATTCTCAATAACCATTTCAAGAAAATATAAATAATTTTTCTCGAAATTTCTACAAAGTATCCTCTATAACTTCAATATTTCAAAATTACAAAATCCTTATTTAAACTTCTAACTTAGTCAATTTCAATAGCATAATCTAAATAATTAATACATTTCCCAAAAGACTTTCTAGACTCAAAATAGGTGCAAAATATATCACGACTCAACAGACTTTACAAAAAATGGTCGACAATCAAAGAGGCCTACCAAAAAATATGATCATGACTTGAATCTACTAACAGCTTGCTACTCAACTGCCTGTGAATCTGAAAAAAATGAACAACATGAAGGGGTAAGTCACAAAGACTTAGTGAGGAGACAACAACCACTACCAACTAGAAGAGAAACACAAAAGGGTATGAATAATTGTTTAACAAACTTGTGTCAATTATACTAAACAATACTACTTAAAATATAGATAAATCTCAAGTAAAGTATACACACAATAAAACCATTAACTTAAAATCCAATTTGTAGAAAAGTGAAATCACAATGCGCAACCTCAAGAATCATATGAAATCAAACAAGTAAAAATATAAATTATTGAGAACTAAGAGGCGGCTTCATCTCATTGATAGTCCTTTCCTCCTCAGGGTGGTCTTTTCCTTAAGGGTGGTTCCATCTAACGGGTAGCTCTCTCCTCTCAATCCCGCAACACATCATCACAAATCAATTAGGGAGTTTACATCTCGTTAATAACTCATACATAAATCAAACTAATATCACAAACGCATTTATTGGATGAACAACATTGGTTAAGAACGAAAAGTGGTTAGAATAAGCCTTGGAACGCACAAAATGACGTAAATGTTCATCCAATGACACAAACGCATTTATTGGATGAACTACATTCCCAAAGTATGGAAAGTGATTAGAATAAGCCTTATGATGCACAAAATGACGTAAATGTGCATCAAATGACACAAACGCACTTATTGGATGAACAACATTGGTTAAGAAAGAAAAGTGATTAGAAAAAGCCTTGGAATGCACAAAATTACGTAAATGGTCATACAATGACACAAATGCACTTATTGGATGAACAACATTGGTTAAGAACGAAAAGTGATTAATAGAATCCATGGAATGCATAAAATAGATAAATGTTCATCCAATGACACAAAGGCACTTATTAGATGAACTACATTCTTTAAGAACGAAAAGTGATTAGAATAAGCCTTAGGATACAGAAAATGACGTAAATGTTAAATTAATGGCACAAACGCATTTATTGGATGAACAACATTGGTTAAGAACGAAAAGTGATTAGAATAAGCCTTGGGATGCACAAAATGACGTAAATGTTCATCCAATGACACAAACTCACTTATTGGATGAACTACATTCATTAAGAACGAAAAGTGATTAGAATAAGCCTTAGGATGCACAAAATTACGTAAATAATAAATTAATGACACAAACGCACTTATTGGATGAACAACATTGGTTAATAACGAAAAGTGATTAGAATAAGCAATGGAATGCACAAAATGACATAAATGTTCATCCAATGACACAAACACACTTATTGGATGAACTACATTCCTTAAGAACAAAAAGTGATTAGAATAAGCCTAGGGATGCACAAAATGACGTAAATATTCATCCAATGACACAAATGTACTTATTGGATTAACTACATTCCTTAAGAACGAAAAGTGATTAGAATAAGCCTTTGGATGCACAGAATCACGTCAATGTTCATCCAATGACATAAACGCACTTATTGGATGAACAACATTGGTTAAGAACGAAACGTGATTAGAATAAGCCTTGGAATGCACAAAATGACCTAAATGTTCATCCAATGACTTAAACACACTTATTGGATGAACTACTTTCCATAAGAACGAAAAGTGATAAGAATAAGCATTATGATGCACAAAATGACGTAAATGTTCATCCAACGAAAGAAACGCACTTATTGGATGAACTACATTCCTTAAGAATGAAAATTGATTAGAATATGCCTTGGGATGCACAAAATGACGTCAATGTTCATCCAATGACAAAAACACACTTATTGGATGAACAACATTGGTTAAGATCGAAAAGTGGGTAGAATAAGCCTTCGAAGGCACAAAATGACATAAATGTTCATCCAATGACTCAAACGCACTTATTGGATGAATTACATGCCATAAGAACGAAACGTGATTTGAATAAGCCTTGTGATGCACAAAATGACGTAAATGTGAAATTAATCACACAAACGCACTTACTGGATGAACTAAATTCCTTAAGAATGAAAAAATATTGGAATTATACTTGGGATGCACAAAATGACGTAAATATTAAATTAATGACACAAACGCACTTATTAGATGAACAAAATTGGTTAAGAACGAAAAGTGATTAGAATAAGCCTTGGAATGCACAAAATGACGTTAATGTTCATCCAATAACACAAACGCAGTTATTGGATGAACTAAATTCCCTAAGAACAGAAAGTGATTAGAATAAGCCTTATGATGCACAAAATTACGTAAATGTTCATCCAATGACACGAACGCACTTATTGGATGAACTACATTCCTTAAGAACGCAAAGTGATTAGAATATGCCTTGGGATGCACAAAATGACGTAAATGTTCATCAAATGACACATACGCACTTACTGGATGAACTACATTCCTTAAGAACGAAAAGTGATTAGAATAAGCCTTGGAATGCACAAAATGACGTAAATGTTCATCCAATGACACAAACGCACTTATTGGATTAACTACATTCCTTAAGAACGAAAAGTGATTAGAATTATCCTTAGGATGCACAAATTGACGTAAATATTAAATTAATTAAACAAACGCATTTATTGGATGAACAACATTGGTTAAGAACGAAGAGTGGTTAGAATAAGCCTTGGAACGCACAAAATGACGTAAATGTTCATCCAATGACACAAACGCACTTATTGGATGAACTACATTACCAAAGTATGGAAAGTGATTAGAATAAGCCTTATGATGCACAAAATGACGTAAATGTGCATCAAATGACACAAACACACTTATTCCATGAACAACATTGGTTAGGAAAGAAAAGTGATTAGAATAAGCCTTGGAATGCACAAAATGACGTAAATGTTAATCCAATGACACAAACGCACTTATTGGATGAACTACATTCCTTAAGAACGAAAAAATTGATTAGAATAAGCCTTAAGATGCACAAAATGACGTAAATATTAAATTAATTACACAAAGGCATTTATTGGATGAACAACATTGGTTAAAAACAAAAGTGGTTAGAATAAGCCTTCAAACGCACAAAATGACGTAAATGTTCATCCAATGACACAAACGCACTTATTGGATGAACTACATTACCAAAGTATGGAAAGTGATTAGAATAAGCCTTATGATGCACAAAATGACGTAAATGGGCATACAATGACGCAAACGCACTTATTGGATGAACAACATTGGTTAAGAAGGAAAAGTGATTAGAAGAATCCTTGGAATGCACAAAATGGATAAATGTTCATCCAATGACACAAGCGCACTTATTGGATTAACAACATTGGTTAAGAAAGAAAAGTGATTAGAATAAGCCTTGGAATGCAGAAAATGACATAAATGTTCATCCAATGACACAAACGCACTTATTGTATGAACAACATGGGTTAAGAAGGAAAGTGATTAGAACAAGCCCTATGATGCAAAAAATGACGTAAATGGTCATCCAATGACACAAACGCACTTATTTGATGAACAACATTGGTTAAGAACGAAAAGTGATTAGAAAAAGCCTTGGAATGCACAAAATGACGTAAATGGTCATACAATGACACAAGCACACTTATTGGATTAACAACATTGGTTAAGAAAGAAAAGTGATTAGAATAAGCCTTGGAATGTAGAAAATTACGCAAATGTTCATCCAACGACACAAACGCACTTATTGTATGAACAACATTGGTTAAGTAGGAAAGTGATTAGAATAAGCCTTATGTTGCAAAAAATGACGCATATGTTCATCCAATGACACAAACGCACTTATTGGATGAACCACATTAGTTAAGAACAAAAAGTGATTAAAATAAGCCTTTGAATGTACAAAACGACATAAATGTTCAACCAATGACACAAACTCACTTACGAGATGAACTACATTCCTTAAGAACGAAAAGTGATAAGAATAAGCATTGGGATGCACAAAATTACGTAAATGTTAAATTAATGACACAAGCGCACTTATTGGATGAACAACATTGGTTAAGAAAGAAAAGTGCTTAGAATAGGCATTGGAATGCACAAAATGCCATAAATGTTCATCCAATGACACAAACGCACTTATTGGATGAACTATATTCCCTATGTATGGAAAGTGATTAGAATAAGCCTTATGATGCACAAAATGACGTAAATGTTCATCAAATGACACAAACGCACTTATTGGATGAACAACATTGGTTAAGAACGAAAAGTGATTAGAATAAGCCCTCGGATGCACAAAATGACGTAAATGTTCATCCAATGACACAAACGCACTTATTGGATGAACTTCATTCCTTAAGAACGAAAAGTGATTAGAATAAACCTAACGATGCACAAAATGGCGTAAATGTTAAATTAGTGACAAAAACGCACTTATTGGATGAACAACATTGTTTAAGTATGAAAAGTGATTAGAATAAGCCTTATGATGCACAAAATAATGTAAATGTTCATCCAATGACAAAAGTAATGCACAAAATAACCTAAATGTTCATCAAATGACACAAACGCACTTATTTGATTAACTACAATCCTTAAGAACGAAAAACGATTAAAATATGCCTTGGGATGCACAAAATGACGTAAATGGTCATCCAATGACACAAACGTACTTATTGGATGAACTACATTCCTGAAGAATGAAAAGTGATTAGAATAACCCTTGGAATGCACAAAATGACGTAAATGTTCATCCAATGACACAAACGCACTTAATTGATGAACCACATGCCTTAGGAACAAAAAGTGATTAGAATAGGCCTTGGGATGCACAAAATGACAAAAATGTTCATCCAATGACACAAACGCACTTATTGCATGAACTACATTCCTTAAGAACGAAAAGTGATCAGAATAAGCCTTGGAATGCACAAAATGACGTAAATGTTCATCCAATGACTTAAACGCACTTATTGGATGAACTGCATTCCTTAAGAACGAAAAGTGATTAGAATAAGCCTTATGATGCACAAAATGACGTAAATGTTCATCAAAGGACACAAACACACTTATTGGATGACCTACTTTCTTTAAGAAAGAAAAGTGATTAGAATAAGCCTTAGGATGCACAAAATTACGTAAATGTTCGTCCAATGACACAAACTGACTTATTGGATGAACTACATTCCTTAAGAACGAAAAGTGATTAGAATAAGCCTTCAAATGCACAAAATTACGTAAATATTAAATTAATGACACAAACGCACTTATTGGATGAACAACATTGGTTAAGAACGAAAAGTGATTAGAATAAGTATTGGAATGCACAAAATGACATAAATGTTCATCCAATGACACAAACAGACTTATTGGATGAACTACATTCCTTAAGAACAAAAAGTGATTAGAATAACCCTAAAGATGCACAAAATGACGTAAATATTAAATTAATGACACAAACGCACTTATTGGATGAACAACATTCCTTAAGAACGAAAAGTGATTAGAATAAGCTTTCGAATGCACAAAATGACGTAAATGTTCATCCAATGACATAAACGCACTTATTGGATGAACAAGTTTCCATAAGAACGAATATTGATTAGAATAAGCCTTATGATGCACAAAATAACGTAAATGTTCATCCAACGACACCAACGCACTTATTGGATGAACTACTTTCAATAAGAACGAAAATTGATTAGAATAAGCCTTAGGATGCACAAAATTACGTAAATGTTCGTCCAATGACACAAACGAACTTATTAGATAAACAACATCGATTAAGAACGAAAAGTGATTAGAATAAGCCTTGGAATGCACAAAATGACGTAAATAATCGTCCAATGACACAAATGCACTTATTGGATGAACTACATTCCATAAGAACGAAAAGTGATTAGAATAAGCCTTGGAATGCACAAAATGACGTAAATGTTAATCCAATGACACAAACGCACTTATTGGATGAACTACATTCCTTAAGAACGAAAAAAGTGATTAGAATAAGCCTTAAGATGCACAAAATGACGTAAATATTAAATTAATTACACAAAGGCATTTATTGGATGAACAACATTGGTTAAAAACAAAAGTGGTTATATTAAGCCTTCAAACGCACAAAATGACGTAAATGTTCATCCAATGACACAAACGCATTTATTGGATGAACTACATTCCTTAAGAACGAATATTGATTAGAATAAGCCTTGGAATGCACAAAATGACGTAAATGTTCATCCAATGACACAAACGCTCTTATTGGATGAACTACATTCCTTAAAATTGAAAAGTGATTAGAATAAGCCTTGGAATGCACAAAATGACGTAAATGTTCATCCAATGACACAAACTGACTTATTGGATGAACTACATTCCTTAAGAACGAAAAGTGATTAGAATAAGCCTTCGGATGCACAAAATTACGTAAATATTAAATTAATGACACTAACGCACTTATTGGATGAACAACATTGGTTAAGAACGAAAAGTGATTAGAATAAGCATTGGAATGCACAAAATGACATAAATGTTCATCCAATGACACAAACAGACTTATTGGATGAACTACATTCCTTAAGAACGAAAAGTGATTAGAATAAGCCTTCGGATGCACAAAATTACGTAAATATTAAATTAATGACACTAACGCACTTATTGGATGAACAACATTGGTTAAGAACGAAAAGTGATTAGAATAAGCATTGGAATGCACAAAATGACATAAATGTTCATCCAATGACACAAACAGACTTATTGGGTGAACTACATTCCTTAAGAACGAAAAGTGATTAGAATAAGCCTAGGGATGCACAAAATGACGTAAATATTCATCCAATGACACAAATGCACTTATTGGATTAACTACATTCCTTAAGAACGAAAAGTGATTACAATAAGCCTTCGAATGCACAAAATGACGTAAATGTTCATCCAATGACATAAACGCACTTATTGGATGAACAACTTTCCATAAGAACGAAAAGTGATAAAAATAAGCCTTATGATGCACAAAATGACGTACATGTTCATCCAACGACACCAACACACTTATTGGATGAACTACATTCCTTAAGAATGAAAAGTGATTAGAATATGCCTTGGGTTGCACAAAATGACGTAAATGTTCATCCAATGACAAAAATACACTTATTGGATGAACAACATTGGATAACACCGAAAAGTGGGTAAAATAAGCCTTCGAAGGCAAAAATGACGTAAATGTTCATCCAATGAATCAAACGCACTTATTGGATGAACTACATGCCATAAGAACGAAATGTGATTAGAATAAGTCTTGTGATGCACAAAATGACGTAAATGTGAAATTAATCACAGAAACGCACTTACTGGATGAACTACATTCCTTAAGAACGAAAAAAGATTGGAATTAGACTTGGGATGCACAACATGACATAAATATTAAATTAATGACACAAACGCACTTATTAGATAAACAACATTGGTTAAAAACGAAAAGTGATTAGAATAAGCCTTGGAATGCACAAAATGATGTAAATCTTCATCCAGTGACACAAACGCAGTTATTGGAAGTACTACATTCCCTAAGAATGGAAAGTGATTAGAACCAGCCTTATGATGCATAAAATGACGTAAATGTTCATCCAATGACACAAACGCACTTATTGGATGAGCTACATTCCTTTAGAACGAAAAGTGATTAGAATATGCCTTGGGATGCACAAAATGAGGTAAATGTTCATCAAATGACACAAACGCACTTATTGGAAGAACTACACTCCTTAAGAACGAAAAGTGATTTGAATAAGCCTTGGAATGCACAAAATGACGTAAATTTTCATCCAATGACTTAAACGCACTTATTGGATGAACTACATTCCATAAGAACGAAAAGTCATAAGAATAAGCCTTATATAGCGCAAAATTACGTAACTGTTCATCCAACGACACCAACGCACTTATTGGATGAACTACATTCCTTAAGAATGAAAAGTGATTAGAATATGCCTTGGGATGCACAAAATGACGTAAATATTCATCCAATGACACAAATGCACTTATTGGATTAACTACATTCCTTAAGAACGAAAAGTGATTACAATAAGCCTTCGAATGCACAAAATGACGTAAATGTTCATCCAATGACATAAACGCACTTATTGGATGAACAACTTTCCATAAGAACGAAAAGTGATAAAAATAAGCCTTATGATGCACAAAATGACGTACATGTTCATCCAACGACACCAACACACTTATTGGATGAACTACATTCCTTAAGAATGAAAAGTGATTAGAATATGCCTTGGGTTGCACAAAATGACGTAAATGTTCATCCAATGACAAAAACACACTTATTGGATGAACAACACTGGATAACACCAAAAAGTGGGTAGAAAAAGCCTTCGAAGGCACAAAATGACGTAAATATTCAGCCAATTACTCAAACGCACTTATTGGATGAACTACATGCCATATGAACGAAACGTGATTAGAATAAGTCTAGTGATGCACAAAATGACGTAAATGTGAAATTAATCACACAAACGCACTTACTGGCTGAACTACATTGCTTAAGAACGAAAAAAGATTGGAATTAGACTTTGGATGCACAACATGACGTAAATATTAAATTAATGACACAAACGCACTTATTAGATGAACAACGTTGGTTAAAAACGAAAAGTGATTAGAATAAGCCTTGGAATGCACAAAATGACGTAATTGTTCATCCAATGACACAAACGTAGTTATTGGATGAACTACACTCCCTAAGAACGAAAAGTAATTAGAATAAGCCTTATGATGCATAAAATGACGTAAATGTTCATCCAATGACACAAACGCACCTATTGGATGAACTACATTCCTTAAGAACGAAAAGTGATTAGAATATGCCTTGGGATGCACAAAATGACGTAAATGTTCATCAAATGACACAAACGCACTTATTTGAAGAACTACACTCCTTAAGAACGAAAAGTGATTTGAATAAGCCTTGGAATGCACAAAATGACGTAAATGTTTATCCAATGACACAAACACACTTATTGGATGAACAACATTGGTTAAGAACGAAAAGTGATTAGAATAAGCATTGGAATGCACAAAATGACATAAATGTTCATCCAATGACACAAATAGACTTATTGGATGAACTACATTCCTTTAGAACAAAAAGTGATTAGAATAAGCCTAGGGATGCACAAAATGACGTAAATATTCATCCAATGACACAAATGCATTTATTGGATTAACTACATTCCTTAAGAACGAAAAGTGATTAGAATAAGCCTTCGAATGCACAAAATGACGTAAATGGTCATCCAATGACATAAACGCACTTATTGGATGAACAACTTTCCATAAGAACGAAAAGTGATAAAAATAAGCCTTATGATGCACAAAATGACGTAAATGTTCATCCAACGACAACAACGCACTTATTGGATGAACTAGTTTCTTTAAGAACGAAAAGTGATTAGAATAAGCCTTAGGATGCACAAAATTACGTAAATGTTCGTCCAATGACACAAATGAACTTATTAGATAAACAACATCGGTTAAGAACGAAAAGTGATTAGAATAAGCCTTGGAATGCACAAAATGACGTAAATAATCATCCAATGACACAAATCCACTTATTGGATGAACTACATTCCATAAGAACGAAAAGTGATTAGAATAAGCCTTGGAATGCACAAAATGACGTAAATGTTAATCCAATGACACAAACGCACTTATTGGATGAACTACATTCCTTAAGAACGAA
>JBBPBO010001984.1:40707205-40723855 GCA_037974295.1 Cicer cuneatum | reverse complement strand
AAAATTACGTAAATGTTCATCCAACGACACCAACGCACTTATTGGATGAACTACATTCCTTAAGAATGAAAAGTTATTAGAATATGCCTTGGGATGCACAAAATGACGTAAATGTTCATCCAATGACAAAAACACACTTATTGGATGAACAACATTGGATAACACCGAAAAGTGGGTAGAATAAGCCTTCGAAGGCACAAAATGACGTAAATGTTCAGCCAATTACTCAAACGAACTTATTGGATGAACTACATGCCATAAGAACGAAACGTGATTAGAATAAGTCTTGTGATGCACAAAATGACGTAAATGTGAAATTAATCACACAAACGCACTAACTAGATGAACTACATTGCTTAAGAACGAAAAAAGATTGGAATTACACTTGGGATGCACAATATGACCTAATATTAAATTAATGACACAAACGCACTTATTAGATGAACAACATTGGTTTAAAACGAAAAGTGATTAGAATAAGCCTTGGAAAGCACAAAATGTCGTAATTGTTGATCCAATGAAACAAACGCAGTTATTAGATGAACTACATTCCCTAAGAACGAAAAGTGATTAGAATAAGCCTCAAGATGCACAAAATGACGTAAATATTAAATTAATTACACAAACGCATTTATTGGATGGACTACATTGGTTAAGAACGAAAAGTGGTTAGAATATGCCTTGAAACGCACAAAATGACGTAAATGTTCATCCAATGACACAAACGCACTTATTGGATGAACTACATTCCTTAAGAACGAAAATTGATTAGAATAAGCCTTGGAATGCACAAAATGACGTAAATGTTCATCCAATGACACAAACGCTCTTATTGGATGAACTACATTCCTTTAAAACGAAAAGTGATTAGAATAAGCCTTCGAATGCACAAAATGACGTAAATGTTCATCCAATGACACAAACTCACTTATTGGATAAACTACATTCCTTAAGAACGAAAAGTGATTTGAATAAGCCTTCGGATGCACAAAATTACGTAAATGTTCATCCAATGAATCAAACGCACTTATTGGATGAACTACATGCCATAAGAACGAAACGTGATTAGAATAAGTCTTGTGATGCACAAAATGACGTAAATGTGAAATTAATCACACAAACGCACTTACTGGATGAACTACATTGCTTAAGAACGAAAAAAGATTGGAATTAGACTTGGGATGCACAACATGACGTAAATATTAAATTAATGACACAAACGCACTTATTAGATGAACAACATTGGTTAAAAACGAAAAGTGATTAGAATAAGCCTTGGAATGCACAAAATGACGTAATTGTTGATCCAATGAAACAAACGCAGTTATTGGATGAACTACATTCCCTAAGAACGAAAAGTGATTAGAATAAGCCTTATGATGCATAAAATGACGTAAATGTTCATCCAAATACACAAACTCACTTATTGGATGAGTTACATTCCTTAAGAACGAAAAGTGATTAGAATATGCCTTGGGATGCACAAAATGACGTAAATGTTCATCAAATGACAAAAACGCACTTATTGGAAGAACTACACTCCTTAAGAACGAAAAGTGATTTGAATAAGCCTTGGAATGCACAAAATGACGTAATTGTTCATCCAATGAAACAAACGCAGTTATTGGATGAACTACACTCCCTAAGAACGAAAAGTAATTAGAATAAGCCTTATGATGCATAAAATGACGTAAATGTTCATCCAATGACACAAACGCACCTATCGGATGAACTACATTCCTTAAGAACGAAAAGTGATTAGAATATGCCTTGGGATGCAGAAAATGACGTAAATGTTCATCAAATGACACAAACGCACTTATTTGAAGAACTACACTCCTTAAGAACGAAAAGTGATTTGAATAAGCCTTGGAATGCACAAAATGACGTAAATGTTTATCCAATGACACAAACACACTTATTGGATGAACAACATTGGTTAAGAACGAAAAGTGATTAGAATAAGCATTGGAATGCACAAAATGACATAAATGTTCATCCAATGACACAAATAGACTTATTGGATGAACTACATTCCTTCAGAACAAAAAGTGATTAGAATAAGCCTTATGATGCATAAAATGACGTAAATGTTCATTCAATGACACAAACGCACTTATTGGATGAGTTACATTCCTTAAGAACGAAAAGTGATTAGAATATGCCTTGGGATGCAAAAAATGACGTAAATGTTCATCAAATGACACAAACGCACTTATTGGATGAACTACACTCCTTAAGAACGAAAAGTGATTTGAATAAGCCTTGGAATGCACAAAATGACGTAAATGTTCATCCAATGACTTAAACGCACTTATTGGATGAACTACTTTCCAAAAGAACGAAAAGTGATAAGAATAAGCCTGATGATGCACAAAATTACGTAAATGTTCATCCAACGACACCAACGCACTTATTGGATGAACTACATTCCTTAAGAATGAAAAGTTATTAGAATAAGGCTTGGAATGCACAAAATGACGTAATAGTTGATCCAATGAAACAAACGTAGTTATTGGATGAACTACATTCCTTAAGAATGAAAAAAGATTGGAATTAGACTTGGGATGCACAACATGACGTAAATATTAAATTAATGACACAAACGCACTTATTAAATGAACAACATTGGTTAAAAACGAAAAGTGATTAGAATAAGCCTTGGAATGTACAAAACGACGTAATTGTTGATCCAATGAAACAAACGCAGTTATTGGATGAACTACATTCCCTAAGAACGAAAAGTGATTAGAATAAGCCTCAAGATGCACAAAATGACGTAAATATTAAATTAATTACACAAACGCATTTATTGGATGAACTACATTGGTTAAGAACGAAAAGTGGTTAGAATATGCCTTGAAACGCACAAAATGACGTAAATGTTCATCTAATGACACAAACTCACTTATTGGATGAACTACATTCCTTAAGAACGAAAAGTGATTTGAATAAGCCTTCGGATGCACAAAATTACGTAAATGTTCATCCAATGAATCAAACGCACTTATTGGATGAACTACATGCCATAAGAACGAAACGTGATTAGAATAAGTCTTGTGATGCACAAAATGACGTAAATGTGAAATTAATCACACAAACGCACTTATTGGATGAACTACATTGCTTAAGAACGAAAAAAGATTGGAATTAGACTTGGGATGCACAACATGACGTAAATATTAAATTAATGACACAAACGCACTTATTAGATGAACAACATTGGTTAAAAACGAAAAGTGATTAGAATAAGCCTTGGAATGCACAAAATGACGTAATTGTTGATCCAATGAAACAAACGCAGTTATTAGATGAACTACATTCCCTAAGAACGAAAAGTGATTAGAATAAGCCTCAAGATGCATAAAATGACGTAAATGTTCATCCAATAACACAAACGCACTTATTGGATGAGTTACATTCCTTAAGAACGAAAAGTGATTAGAATATGCCTTGGGATGCACAAAATGACGTAAATGTTCATCAAATGACACAAACGCACTTATTAGAAGAACTACACTCCTTAAGAACGAAAAGTGATTTGAATAAGCCTTGGAATGCACACATTGACGTAAATGTTCATCCAATGACTTAAACGCACTTATTGGATGAACGACGTTCCATAAGAACGAAAAGTGATAAGAATAAGCCTTATGATGCACAAAATTACGTAAATGTTCATCCAACGACACCAACGCACTTATTGGATGAACTACATTCCTTAAGAATCAAAAGTGATTAGAATATGCCTTGGGATGCACAAAATGACGTAAATGTTCATCCAATGACAAAAACACACTTATTGGATGAACAACATTGGATAACACCGAAAAGTGGGTAGAATAAGCCTTCGAAGGCACAAAATGACGTAAATGTTCAGCCAATTACTCAAACGAACATATTGGATGAACTACATGCCATAAGAACGAAACGTGATTAGAATAAGTCTTGTGATGCACAAAATGACGTAAATGTGAAATTAATCACACAAACGCACTTACTAGATGAACTACATTGCTTAAGAACGAAAAAAGATTGGAATTAGACTTGGGATGCACAACATGACCTAATATTAAATTAATGACACAAACGCACTTATTAGATGAACAACATTGGTTAAAAACGAAAAGTGATTAGAGTAAGCCTTGGAAAGCACAAAATGACGTAATTGTTGATCCAATGAAACAAACGCAGTTATTAGATGAACTACATTCCCTAAGAACGAAAAGTGATTAGAATAAGCCTCAAGATGCACAAAATGACGTAAATATTAAATTAATTACACAAACGCATTTATTGGATGGACTACATTGGTTAAGAACGAAAAGTGGTTAGAATATGCCTTGAAACGCACAAAATGACGTAAATGTTCATCCAATGACACAAACGCACTTATTGGATGAACTACATTCCTTAAGAACGAAAATTGATTAGAATAAGCCTTGGAATGCACAAAATGACGTAAATGTTCATCCAATGACACAAACGCTCTTATTGGATGAACTACATTCCTTTAAAACGAAAAGTGATTAGAATAAGCCTTCGAATGCACAAAATGACGTAAATGTTCATCCAATGACACAAACTCACTTATTGGATAAACTACATTCCTTAAGAACGAAAAGTGATTTGAATAAGCATTCGGATGCACAAAATTACGTAAATGTTCATCCAATGAATCAAACGCACTTATTGGATGAACTACATGCCATAAGAACGAAACGTGATTAGAATAAGTCTTGTGATGCACAAAATGACGTAAATGTGAAATTAATCACACAAACGCACTTACTGGATGAACTACATTGCTTAAGAACGAAAAAAGATTGGAATTAGACTTGGGATGCACAACATGACGTAAATATTAAATTAATGACACAAACGCACTTATTAGATGAACAACATTGGTTAAAAACGAAAAGTGATTAGAATAAGCCTTGGAATGCACAAAATGACGTAATTGTTGATCCAATGAAACAAACGCAGTTATTAGATGAACTACATTCCCTAAGAACGAAAAGTGATTAGAATAAGCCTCAAGATGCATAAAATGACGTAAATGTTCATCCAATAACACAAACGCACTTATTGGATGAGTTACATTCCTTAAGAACGAAAAGTGATTAGAATATGCCTTGGGATGCACAAAATGACGTAAATGTTCATCAAATGACACAAACGCACTTATTGGAAGAACTACACTCCTTAAAAACGAAAAGTGATTTGAATAAGCCTTGGAATGCACACAATGACGTAAATGTTCATCCAATGACTTAAACGCACTTATTGGATGAACTACTTTCCATAAGAACGAAAAGTGATAAGAATAAGCCTTATGATGCACAAAATTACGTAAATGTTCATCCAACGACACCAACGCACTTATTGGATGAACTACATTCCTTAAGAATGAAAAGTTATTAGAATATGCCTTGGGATGCACAAAATGACGTAAATGTTCATCCAATGACAAAAACACACTTATTGGATGAACAACATTGGATAACACCGAAAAGTGGGTAGAATAAGCCTTCGAAGGCACAAAATGACGTAAATGTTCAGCCAATTACTCAAACGAACTTATTGGATGAACTACATGCCACAAGAACGAAACGTGATTAGAATAAGTCTTGTGATGCACAAAATGACGTAAATGTGAAATTAATCACACAAACGCACTAACTAGATGAACTACATTGCTTAAGAACGAAAAAAGATTGGAATTAGACTTGGGATGCACAATATGACCTAATATTAAATTAATGACACAAACGCACTTATTAGATGAACAACATTGGTTAAAAACGAAAAGTGATTAGAATAAGCCTTGGAAAGCACAAAATGTCGTAATTGTTGATCCAATGAAACAAACGCAGTTATTAGATGAACTACATTCCCTAAGAACGAAAAGTGATTAGAATAAGCCTCAAGATGCACAAAATGACGTAAATATTAAATTAATTACACAAACGCAATTATTGGATGGACTACATTGGTTAAGAACGAAAAGTGGTTAGAATATGCCTTGAAACGCACAAAATGACGTAAATGTTCATCCAATGACACAAACGCACTTATTGGATGAACTACATTCCTTAAGAACGAAAATTGATTAGAATAAGCCTTGGAATGCACAAAATGACGTAAATGTTCATCCAATGACACAAACGCTCTTATTGGATGAACTACATTCCTTTAAAACGAAAAGTGATTAGAATAAGCCTTCGAATGCACAAAATGACGTAAATGTTCATCCAATGACACAAACTCACTTATTGGATAAACTACATTCCTTAAGAACGAAAAGTGATTTGAATAAGCCTTCGGATGCACAAAATTACGTAAATGTTCATCCAATGAATCAAACGCACTTATTGGATGAACTACATGCCATAAGAACGAAACGTGATTAGAATAAGTCTTGTGATGCACAAAATGACGTAAATGTGAAATTAATCACACAAACGCACTTACTGGATGAACTACATTGCTTAAGAACGAAAAAAGATTGGAATTAGACTTGGGATGCACAACATGACGTAAATATTAAAGTAATGACACAAACGCACTTATTAGATGAACAACATTGGTTAAAAACAAAAAGTGATTAGAATAAGCCTTGGAATGCACAAAATGACGTAATTGTTGATCCAATGAAACAAACGCAGTTATTAGATGAACTACATTCCCTAAGAACGAAAAGTGATTAGAATAAGCCTCAAGATGCATAAAATGACGTAAATGTTCATCCAATAACACAAACGCACTTATTGGATGAGTTACATTCCTTAAGAACGAAAAGTGATTAGAATATGCCTTGGGATGCACAAAATGACGTAAATGTTCATCAAATGACACAAACGCACTTATTAGAAGAACTACACTCCTTAAGAACGAAAAGTGATTTGAATAAGCCTTGGAATGCACACATTGACGTAAATGTTCATCCAATGACTTAAACGCACTTATTGGATGAACTACGTTCCATAAGAACGAAAAGTGATAAGAATAAGCCTTATGATGCACAAAATTACGTAAATGTTCATCCAACGACACCAACGCACTTATTGGATGAACTACATTCCTTAAGAATCAAAAGTGATTAGAATATGCCTTGGGATGCACAAAATGACGTAAATGTTCATCCAATGACAAAAACACACTTATTGGATGAACAACATTGGATAACACCGAAAAGTGGGTAGAATAAGCCTTCGAAGGCACAAAATGACGTAAATGTTCAGCCAATTACTCAAACGAACTTATTGGATGAACTACATGCCATAAGAACGAAACGTGATTAGAATAAGTCTTGTGATGCACAAAATGACGTAAATGTGAAATTAATCACACAAACGCACTTACTAGATGAACTACATTGCTTAAGAACGAAAAAAGATTGGAATTAGACTTGGGATGCACAACATGACCTAATATTAAATTAATGACACAAACGCACTTATTAGATGAACAACATTGGTTAAAAACGAAAAGTGATTAGAGTAAGCCTTGGAAAGCACAAAATGACGTAATTGTTGATCCAATGAAACAAACGCAGTTATTAGATGAACTACATTCCCTAAGAACGAAAAGTGATTAGAATAAGCCTCAAGATGCACAAAATGACGTAAATATTAAATTAATTACACAAACGCATTTATTGGATGGACTACATTGGTTAAGAACGAAAAGTGGTTAGAATATGCCTTGAAACGCACAAAATGACGTAAATGTTCATCCAATGACACAAACGCACTTATTGGATGAACTACATTCCTTAAGAACGAAAATTGATTAGAATAAGCCTTGGAATGCACAAAATGACGTAAATTTTCTTCCAATGACACAAACGCTCTTATTGGATGAACTTCATTCCTTAAAAACGAAAAGTGATTAGAATAAGCCTTGGAATGCACAAAATGACGTAAATGTTCATCCAATGACACAAACTCACTTATTGGATGAACTACATTCCTTAAGAACGAAAAGTGATTAGAATAAGCCTTAGGATGCACAAAATTACGTAAAGCTTAAATTAATGACACAAACGCATTTATTGGATGAACAACATTGGTTAAGAACGAAAAGTGATTAGAATAAGCCTTGGGAGGCACAAAATGACGTAAATGTTCATCCAATGACACAAACTCACTTATTGGATGAACTACATTCCTTAAGAACGAAAAGTGATTTGAATAAGCCTTTGGATGCACAAAATTACGTAAATGTTCATCCAATGAATCAAACGCCCTTATTGGATGAACTACATGCCATAAGAACAAAACATGATTAGAATAAGCCTTGGAATGCACAAAATGACGTAATTGTTGATCCAATGAAACAAACGCAGTTATTAGATGAACTACATTCCCTAAGAACGAAAAGTGATTAGAATAAGCCTCAAGATGCATAAAATGACGTAAATGTTCATCCAATAACACAAACGCACTTATTGGATGAGTTACATTCCTTAAGAACGAAAAGTGATTAGAATATGCCTTGGGATGCACAAAATGACGTAAATGTTCATCAAATGACACAAACGCACTTATTGGAAGAACTACACTCCTTAAAAACGAAAAGTGATTTGAATAAGCCTTGGAATGCACACAATGACGTAAATGTTCATCCAATGACTTAAACGCACTTATTGGATGAACTACTTTCCATAAGAACGAAAAGTGATAAGAATAAGCCTTATGATGCATAAAATTACGTAAATGTTCATCCAACGACACCAACGCACTTATTGGATGAACTACATTCCTTAAGAATGAAAAGTTATTAGAATATGCCTTGGGATGCACAAAATGACGTAAATGTTCATCCAATGACAAAAACACACTTATTGGATGAACAACATTGGATAACACCGAAAAGTGGGTAGAATAAGCCTTCGAAGGCACAAAATGACGTAAATGTTCAGCCAATTACTCAAACGAACTTATTGGATGAACTACATGCCATAAGAACGAAACGTGATTAGAATAAGTCTTGTGATGCACAAAATGACGTAAATGTGAAATTAATCACACAAGCGCACTAACTAGATGAACTACATTGCTTAAGAACGAAAAAAGATTGGAATTACACTTGGGATGCACAATATGACCTAATATTAAATTAATGACACAAACGCACTTATTAGATGAACAACATTGGTTTAAAACGAAAAGTGATTAGAATAAGCCTTGGAAAGCACAAAATGTCGTAATTGTTGATCCAATGAAACAAACACAGTTATTAGATGAACTACATTCCCTAAGAACGAAAAGTGATTAGAATAAGCCTCAAGATGCACAAAATGACGTAAATATTAAATTAATTACACAAACGCATTTATTGGATGGACTACATTGGTTAAGAACGAAAAGTGGTTAGAATATGCCTTGAAACGCACAAAATGACGTAAATGTTCATCCAATGACACAAACGCACTTATTGGATGAACTACATTCCTTAAGAACGAAAATTGATTAGAATAAGCCTTGGAATGCACAAAATGACGTAAATGTTCATCCAATGACACAAACGCTCTTATTGGATGAACTACATTCCTTTAAAACGAAAAGTGATTAGAATAAGCCTTCGAATGCACAAAATGACGTAAATGTTCATCCAATGACACAAACTCACTTATTGGATAAACTACATTCCTTAAGAACGAAAAGTGATTTGAATAAGCATTCGGATGCACAAAATTACGTAAATGTTCATCCAATGAATCAAACGCACTTATTGGATGAACTACATGCCATAAGAACGAAACGTGATTAGAATAAGTCTTGTGATGCACAAAATGACGTAAATGTGAAATTAATCACACAAACGCACTTACTGGATGAACTACATTGCTTAAGAACGAAAAAAGATTGGAATTAGACTTGGGATGCACAACATGACGTAAATATTAAATTAATGACACAAACGCACTTATTAGATGAACAACATTGGTTAAAAACGAAAAGTGATTAGAATAAGCCTTGGAATGCACAAAATGACGTAATTGTCGATCCAATGAAACAAACGCAGTTATTAGATGAACTACATTCCCTAAGAACGAAAAGTGATTAGAATAAGCCTCAAGATGCATAAAATGACGTAAATGTTCATCCAATAACACAAACGCACTTATTGGATGAGTTACATTCCTTAAGAACGAAAAGTGATTAGAATATGCCTTGGGATGCACAAAATGACGTAAATGTTCATCAAATGACACAAACGCACTTATTAGAAGAACTACACTCCTTAAGAACGAAAAGTGATTTGAATAAGCCTTGGAATGCACACATTGACGTAAATGTTCATCCAATGACTTAAACGCACTTATTGGATGAACTACTTTCCATAAGAACGAAAAGTGATAAGAATAAGCCTTATGATGCACAAAATTACGTAAATGTTCATCCAACGACACCAACGCACTTATTGGATGAACTACATTCCTTAAGAATCAAAAGTGATTAGAATATGCCTTGGAATGCACAAAATGACGTAATTGTTGATCCAATGAAACAAACGCAGTTATTAGATGAACTACATTCCCTAAGAACGAAAAGTGATTAGAATAAGCCTCAAGATGCATAAAATGACGTAAATGTTCATCCAATAACACAAACGCACTTATTGGATGAGTTACATTCCTTAAGAACGAAAAGTGATTAGAATATGCCTTGGGATGCACAAAATGACGTAAATGTTCATCAAATGACACAAACGCACTTATTGGAAGAACTACACTCCTTAAAAACGAAAAGTGATTTGAATAAGCCTTGGAATGCACACAATGACGTAAATGTTCATCCAATGACTTAAACGCACTTATTGGATGAACTACTTTCCATAAGAACGAAAAGTGATAAGAATAAGCCTTATGATGCATAAAATTACGTAAATGTTCATCCAACGACACCAACGCACTTATTGGATGAACTACATTCCTTAAGAATGAAAAGTTATTAGAATATGCCTTGGGATGCACAAAATGACGTAAATGTTCATCCAATGACAAAAACACACTTATTGGATGAACAACATTGGATAACACCGAAAAGTGGGTAGAATAAGCCTTCGAAGGCACAAAATGACGTAAATGTTCAGCCAATTACTCAAACGAACTTATTGGATGAACTACATGCCATAAGAACGAAACGTGATTAGAATAAGTCTTGTGATGCACAAAATGACGTAAATGTGAAATTAATCACACAAACGCACTAACTAGATGAACTACATTGCTTAAGAACGAAAAAAGATTGGAATTACACTTGGGATGCACAATATGACCTAATATTAAATTAATGACACAAACGCACTTATTAGATGAACAACATTGGTTTAAAACGAAAAGTGATTAGAATAAGCCTTGGAAAGCACAAAATGTCGTAATTGTTGATCCAATGAAACAAACGCAGTTATTAGATGAACTACATTCCCTAAGAACGAAAAGTGATTAGAATAAGCCTCAAGATGCACAAAATGACGTAAATATTAAATTAATTACACAAACGCATTTATTGGATGGACTACATTGGTTAAGAACGAAAAGTGGTTAGAATATGCCTTGAAACGCACAAAATGACGTAAATGTTCATCCAATGACACAAACGCACTTATTGGATGAACTACATTCCTTAAGAACGAAAATTGATTAGAATAAGCCTTGGAATGCACAAAATGACGTAAATGTTCATCCAATGACACAAACGCTCTTATTGGATGAACTACATTCCTTTAAAACGAAAAGTGATTAGAATAAGCCTTCGAATGCACAAAATGACGTAAATGTTCATCCAATGACACAAACTCACTTATTGGATAAACTACATTCCTTAAGAACGAAAAGTGATTTGAATAAGCCTTCGGATGCACAAAATTACGTAAATGTTCATCCAATGAATCAAACGCACTTATTGGATGAACTACATGCCATAAGAACGAAACGTGATTAGAATAAGTCTTGTGATGCACAAAATGACGTAAATGTGAAATTAATCACACAAACGCACTTACTGGATGAACTACATTGCTTAAGAACGAAAAAAGATTGGAATTAGACTTGGGATGCACAACATGACGTAAATATTAAAGTAATGACACAAACGCACTTATTAGATGAACAACATTGGTTAAAAACAAAAAGTGATTAGAATAAGCCTTGGAATGCACAAAATGACGTAATTGTTGATCCAATGAAACAAACGCAGTTATTAGATGAACTACATTCCCTAAGAACGAAAAGTGATTAGAATAAGCCTCAAGATGCATAAAATGACGTAAATGTTCATCCAATAACACAAACGCACTTATTGGATGAGTTACATTCCTTAAGAACGAAAAGTGATTAGAATATGCCTTGGGATGCACAAAATGACGTAAATGTTCATCAAATGACACAAACGCACTTATTAGAAGAACTACACTCCTTAAGAACGAAAAGTGATTTGAATAAGCCTTGGAATGCACACATTGACGTAAATGTTCATCCAATGACTTAAACGCACTTATTGGATGAACTACTTTCCATAAGAACGAAAAGTGATAAGAATAAGCCTTATGATGCACAAAATTACGTAAATGTTCATCCAACGACACCAACGCACTTATTGGATGAACTACATTCCTTAAGAATCAAAAGTGATTAGAATATGCCTTGGGATGCACAAAATGACGTAAATGTTCATCCAATGACAAAAACACACTTATTGGATGAACAACATTGGATAACACCGAAAAGTGGGTAGAATAAGCCTTCGAAGGCACAAAATGACGTAAATGTTCAGCCAATTACTCAAACGAACTTATTGGATGAACTACATGCCATAAGAACGAAACGTGATTAGAATAAGTCTTGTGATGCACAAAATGACGTAAATGTGAAATTAATCACACAAACGCACTTACTAGATGAACTACATTGCTTAAGAACGAAAAAAGATTGGAATTAGACTTGGGATGCACAACATGACCTAATATTAAATTAATGACACAAACGCACTTATTAGATGAACAACATTGGTTAAAAACGAAAAGTGATTAGAGTAAGCCTTGGAAAGCACAAAATGACGTAATTGTTGATCCAATGAAACAAACGCAGTTATTAGATGAACTACATTCCCTAAGAACGAAAAGTGATTAGAATAAGCCTCAAGATGCACAAAATGACGTAAATATTAAATTAATTACACAAACGCATTTATTGGATGGACTACATTGGTTAAGAACGAAAAGTGGTTAGAATATGCCTTGAAACGCACAAAATGACGTAAATGTTCATCCAATGACACAAACGCACTTATTGGATGAACTACATTCCTTAAGAACGAACATTGATTAGAATAAGCCTTGGAATGCACAAAATGACGTAAATGTTCATCCAATGACACAAACGCTCTTATTGGATGAACTACATTCCTTTAAAACGAAAAGTGATTAGAATAAGCCTTCGAATGCACAAAATGACGTAAATGTTCATCCAATGACACAAACTCACTTATTGGATGAACTACATTCCTTAAGAACGAAAAGTGCTTAGAATAAGCCTTAGGATGCACAAAATTACGTAAAGGTTAAATTAATGACACAAACGCATTTATTGGATGAACAACATTGGTTAAGAACAAAAAGTGATTAGAATAAGCCTTGGGATGCACAAAATGACGTAAATGTTCATCCAATGACACAAACTCACTTATTGGATGAACTACATTCCTTAAGAACGAAAAGTGATTTGAATAAGCCTTCGGATGCACAAAATTACGTAAATGTTCATCCAATTAATCAAACGCACTTATTGGATGAACTACATGCCATAAGAACGAAACGTGATTAGAATATGTCTTGTGATGCACAAAATGACGTAAATGTGAAATTAATCACACAAACGCACTTATTGGATGAACTACATTCCTTATGAACGAAAAAAGATTGGAATTAGACTTGGGATGCACAACATGACGTAAATATTAAATTAATGACACAAACGCACTTATTAGATGAACAACATTGGTTAAAAACGAAAAGTGATTAGAATAAGCCTTGGAATGCACAAAATGACGTAATTGTTGATCCAATGAAACAAACGCAGTTATTGGATGAACTACATTCCCTAAGAACGAAATGTGATTAGAATAAGCCTTATGATGCATAAAATGACGTAAATGTTCATCCAAATAAACAAACTCACTTATTGGATGAGTTACATTCCTTAAGAACGAAAAGTGATTAGAATATGCCTTGGGATGCACAAAATGAAGTAAATGTTCATCAAATGACACAAACGCACTTATTGGAAGAACTACACTCCTTAAGAACGAAAAGAGATTTGAATAAGCCTTGGAATGCACAAAATGACGTAAATGTTCATCCAATGACTTAAACGCACTTATTGGATGAACTACTTTCCATAAGAACGAAAAGTGATAAGAATAAGCCTTATGATGCACAAAATTACGTAAATGTTCATCCAACGACACCAACGCACTTATTGGATGAACTACATTCCTTAAGAATGAAAAGTTATTAGAATATGCCTTGGGATGCACAAAATGACGTAAATGTTCATCAAATGACACAAACGCACTTATTTGAAGAACTACACTCCTTAAGAACGAAAAGTGATTAGAATAAGCCTTGGAATGCACAACATAACGTAAATGTAAATTAATGACAGAAACGCACTTATTGGATGAACTACATTCCTTAAGAACGAAAAGTGATTTGAATAAGCCTTCGAATGCACAAAAAGACGTAAATGTTAAATTTATAACACAAACGCCCTTATTGGAGAACAACATTCCTTAAGAACGAAAAGTGATTTGAATAAGCCTTCGGATGCACAAAATTACGTAAATGTTCATCCAATGAATCAAACGCACTTATTGGATGAAATACATGCCATAAGAACGAAACGTGATTAGAATAAGTCTTGTGATGCACAAAATGACGTAAACGTGAAATTAATCACACAAACGCACTTACTGGATGAACTACATTCCTTAAGAACGAAAAATGATTGGAATTAGACTTGGGATCCACAACATGACGTAAATATTAAATTAATCACACAAACGCACTTATTAGATGAACAACATTGGTTAAAAACGAAAAGTGATTAGAATAAGCCTTGGAATGCACAAAATGACGTAATTGTTGATCCAATGAAACAAACGCAGTTATTGGATGAACTACATTCCCTAAGAACGAAAAGTGATTAGAATAAGCCTTATGATGCATAAAATGACGTAAATGTTCATCCAAATACACAAACTCACTTAATGGATGAGTTACATTTCTTAAGAACGAAAAGTGATTAGAATATGCCTTGGGATGCACAAAATGTCGTAAATGTTCATCAAATGACACAAACGCACTTATTGGAAGAACTACACTCCTTAAGAACGAAAAGTGATTTGAATAAGCCTTGGAATGCACAAAATGACGTAAATGTTCATCCAATGACTTAAACGCACTTATTGGATGAACTACTTTCCATAAGAACGAAAAGTGATAAGAATAAGCCTTATGATGCACAAAATTACGTAAATGTTCATCCAACGACACCAACGCACTTATTGGATGAACTACATTCTTTAAGAACGAAAAGTGATTAGAATAAGCCTTAGGATGCAAAAAATGACGTAAATGTTAAATTAATGACACAAACGCACTTATTGGATGAACAACATTGGTTAAGAACGAAAAGTGATTAGAATAAGCCTTATGATGCACAAAACGACGTAAATGTTCATCCAATGACAAAAACGCACTTATTGGATGAACTACGTTCCTTAGAAACGAAAAGTGATTAGAATAAGTATCGGAATGCACAAAATGACATAAATGTTCATCCAATGATATAAACGCAGTTATTGGATGAACTACATTCCTTAAGAACGAAAAGTGATTTGAATAAGCCTTCGAATGCACAAAAAGACGTAAATGTTAAATTTATAACACAAACGCCCTTATTGGAGAACAACATTCCTTAAGAACGAAAAGTGATTTGAATAAGCCTTCGGATGCACAAAATTACGTAAATGTTCATCCAATGAATCAAATGCACTTATTGGATGAAATACATGCCATAAGAACGAAACGTGATTAGAATAAGTCTTGTGATGCACAAAATGACGTAAACGTGAAATTAATCACACAAACGCACTTACTGGATGAACTACATTCCTTAAGAACGAAAAATGATTGGAATTAGACTTGGGATCCACAACATGACGTAAATATTAAATTAATCACACAAACGCACTTATTAGATGAACAACATTGGTTAAAAACGAAAAGTGATTAGAATAAGCCTTGGAATGCACAAAATGACGTAATTGTTGATCCAATGAAACAAACGCAGTTATTGGATGAACTACATTCCCTAAGAACGAAAAGTGATTAGAATAAGCCTTATGATGCATAAAATGACGTAAATGTTCATCCAGTAACACAAACGCACTTATTGGATGAGTTACATTCCTTAATAACGAAAAGTGATTAGAATATGCCTTGGGATGCACAAAATGACGTAAATGTTCATCAAATGACAGAAACGCACTTATTGGAAGAACTACACTCCTTAAGAACGAAAAGTGATTTGAATAAGCCTTGGAATGCACAAAATGACGTAAATGTTCATCCAATGAC
>JBBPBO010001984.1:40678388-40704143 GCA_037974295.1 Cicer cuneatum | reverse complement strand
AAACGCACTTATTGGAAGAACTACACTCCTTAAGAACGAAAAGTGATTTGAATAAGCCTTGGAATGCACAAAATGACGTAAATGTTCATCCAATGACTTAAACGCACTTATTGGATGAACTACTTTCCATAAGAACGAAAAGTGATTAGAATAAGCCTTAGGATGCACAAAATTACGAAAATGTTCGTCCAATGACACAAACGAACTTATTAGATGAACAACATTGGTTAAGAATGAAAAGTTATTAGAATAAGCCTCGGAATGCACAAAAGGACGTAAATGTTCATCCAATGACACAAACGCACTTATTGGATCAACTACATTCCTCAAGAACGAAAAGTGATTAGAATAAGCCTTGGAATGCACAGAATGACATAAATGTTAAATTAATGACACAAACGCACTTATTGGATGAACAACATTGGTTAAGAACGAAAAGTGATTAGAATAAGCCTTGGAATGCACAACATAACGTAAATGTAAATTAATGACACAAACGCACTTATTGGATGAACTACATTCCTTAAGAACGAAAAGTGATTTGAATAAGCCTTGGATTGCACAAAATGACGTAAATGTTAAATTTATAACACAAATGCCCTTATTGGATGAACAACATTCCTTTAGAACGAAAAGTGATTTGAATAAGCCTTCGGATGCACAAAATTACGTAAATGTTCATCCAATGAATCAAACGCACTTATTGGATGAAATACATGCCATAAGAACGAAACGTGATTAGAATAAGTCTTGTGATGCACAAAATGACGTAAATGTTCATCCAATGACACAAACGCACTTATTGGATGAACTACATTCCTTAAGAACGAAAAGTGATTAGAATAAACCTGGGAATGCACAAAATGACGTAAATGTTCATCCAATGACACAAACGCACTTATTAGATGAACAACATTGGTTAAAAACGAAAATTGATTAGAATAAGCCTTGGAATGCACAAAATGACGTAATTGTTGATCCAATGAAACAAACGCAGTTATTGGATGAACTACATTCCCTAAGAACGAAAAGTGATTAGAATAAGCCTTATGATGCATAAAATGACGTAAATGTTCATCCAAATACACAAACTCACTTAATGGATGAGTTACATTTCTTAAGAACGAAAAGTGATTAGAATATGCCTTGGGATGCACAAAATGTCGTAAATGTTCATCAAATGACACAAACGCACTTATTGGAAGAACTACACTCCTTAAGAACGAAAAGTGATTTGAATAAGCCTTGGAATGCACAAAATGACGTAAATGTTCATCCAATGACTTAAACGCACTTATTGGATGAACTACTTTCCATAAGAACGAAAAGTGATAAGAATAAGCCTTATGATGCACAAAATTACGTAAATGTTCATCCAACGACACCAACGCACTTATTGGATGAACTACATTCTTTAAGAACGAAAAGTGATTAGAATAAGCCTTAGGATGCAAAAAATGACGTAAATGTTAAATTAATGACACAAACGCACTTATTGGATGAACAACATTGGTTAAGAACGAAAAGTGATTAGAATAAGCCTTATGATGCACAAAACGACGTAAATGTTCATCCAATGACAAAAACGCACTTATTGGATGAACTACGTTCCTTAGAAACGAAAAGTGATTAGAATAAGTATCGGAATGCACAAAATGACATAAATGTTCATCCAATGATATAAACGCAGTTATTGGATGAACTACATTCCTTAAGAACGAAAAGTGATTTGAATAAGCCTTCGAATGCACAAAAAGACGTAAATGTTAAATTTATAACACAAACGCCCTTATTGGAGAACAACATTCCTTAAGAACGAAAAGTGATTTGAATAAGCCTTCGGATGCACAAAATTACGTAAATGTTCATCCAATGAATCAAATGCACTTATTGGATGAAATACATGCCATAAGAACGAAACGTGATTAGAATAAGTCTTGTGATGCACAAAATGACGTAAACGTGAAATTAATCACACAAACGCACTTACTGGATGAACTACATTCCTTAAGAACGAAAAATGATTGGAATTAGACTTGGGATCCACAACATGACGTAAATATTAAATTAATCACACAAACGCACTTATTAGATGAACAACATTGGTTAAAAACGAAAAGTGATTAGAATAAGCCTTGGAATGCACAAAATGACGTAATTGTTGATCCAATGAAACAAACGCAGTTATTGGATGAACTACATTCCCTAAGAACGAAAAGTGATTAGAATAAGCCTTATGATGCATAAAATGACGTAAATGTTCATCCAGTAACACAAACGCACTTATTGGATGAGTTACATTCCTTAATAACGAAAAGTGATTAGAATATGCCTTGGGATGCACAAAATGACGTAAATGTTCATCAAATGACAGAAACGCACTTATTGGAAGAACTACACTCCTTAAGAACGAAAAGTGATTTGAATAAGCCTTGGAATGCACAAAATGACGTAAATGTTCATCCAATGACTTAAACGCACTTATTGGATGAACTACTTTCCATAAGAACGAAAAGTGATTAGAATAAGCCTTAGGATGCACAAAATTACGAAAATGTTCGTCCAATGACACAAACGAACTTATTAGATGAACAACATTGGTTAAGAATGAAAAGTTATTAGAATAAGCCTCGGAATGCACAAAAGGACGTAAATGTTCATCCAATGACACAAACGCACTTATTGGATCAACTACATTCCTCAAGAACGAAAAGTGATTAGAATAAGCCTTGGAATGCACAGAATGACATAAATGTTAAATTAATGACACAAACGCACTTATTGGATGAACAACATTGGTTAAGAACGAAAAGTGATTAGAATAAGCCTTGGAATGCACAACATAACGTAAATGTAAATTAATGACACAAACGCACTTATTGGATGAACTACATTCCTTAAGAACGAAAAGTGATTTGAATAAGCCTTGGATTGCACAAAATGACGTAAATGTTAAATTTATAACACAAATGCCCTTATTGGATGAACAACATTCCTTTAGAACGAAAAGTGATTTGAATAAGCCTTCGGATGCACAAAATTACGTAAATGTTCATCCAATGAATCAAACGCACTTATTGGATGAAATACATGCCATAAGAACGAAACGTCATTAGAATAAGTCTTGTGATGCACAAAATGACGTAAATGTTCATCCAATGACACAAACGCACTTATTGGATGAACTACATTCCTTAAGAACGAAAAGTGATTAGAATAAGCCTGGGAATGCACAAAATGACGTAAATGTTCATCCAATGACACAAACGCACTTATTAGATGAACAACATTGGTTAAAAACGAAAATTGATTAGAATAAGCCTTGGAATGCACAAAATGACGTAATTGTTGATCCAATGAAACAAACGCAGTTATTGGATGAACTACATTCCCTAAGAACGAAAAGTGATTAGAATAAGCCTTATGATGCATAAAATGACGTAAATGTTCATCCAAATACACAAACTCACTTAATGGATGAGTTACATTTCTTAAGAACGAAAAGTGATTAGAATATGCCTTGGGATGCACAAAATGTCGTAAATGTTCATCAAATGACACAAACGCACTTATTGGAAGAACTACACTCCTTAAGAACGAAAAGTGATTTGAATAAGCCTTGGAATGCACAAAATGACGTAAATGTTCATCCAATGACTTAAACGCACTTATTGGATGAACTACTTTCCATAAGAACGAAAAGTGATAAGAATAAGCCTTATGATGCACAAAATTACGTAAATGTTCATCCAACGACACCAACGCACTTATTGGATGAACTACATTCTTTAAGAACGAAAAGTGATTAGAATAAGCCTTAGGATGCAGAAAATGACGTAAATGTTAAATTAATGACACAAACGCACTTATTGGATGAACAACATTGGTTAAGAACGAAAAGTGATTAGAATAAGCCTTATGATGCACAAAACGACGTAAATGTTCATCCAATGACAAAAACGCACTTATTGGATGAACTACGTTCCTTAGAAACGAAAAGTGATTAGAATAAGTATCGGAATGCACAAAATGACATAAATGTTCATCCAATGATATAAACGCAGTTATTGGATGAACTACATTCCTTAAGAACGAAAAGTGATTTGAATAAGCCTTCGAATGCACAAAAAGACGTAAATGTTAAATTTATAACACAAACGCCCTTATTGGAGAACAACATTCCTTAAGAACGAAAAGTGATTTGAATAAGCCTTCGGATGCACAAAATTACGTAAATGTTCATCCAATGAATCAAACGCACTTATTGGATGAAATACATGCCATAAGAACGAAACGTGATTAGAATAAGTCTTGTGATGCACAAAATGACGTAAACGTGAAATTAATCACACAAACGCACTTACTGGATGAACTACATTCCTTAAGAACGAAAAATGATTGGAATTAGACTTGGGATCCACAACATGACGTAAATATTAAATTAATCACACAAACGCACTTATTAGATGAACAACATTGGTTAAAAACGAAAAGTGATTAGAATAAGCCTTGGAATGCACAAAATGACGTAATTGTTGATCCAATGAAACAAACGCAGTTATTGGATGAACTACATTCCCTAAGAACGAAAAGTGATTAGAATAAGCCTTATGATGCATAAAATGACGTAAATGTTCATCCAGTAACACAAACGCACTTATTGGATGAGTTACATTCCTTAATAACGAAAAGTGATTAGAATATGCCTTGGGATGCACAAAATGACGTAAATGTTCATCAAATGACAGAAACGCACTTATTGGAAGAACTACACTCCTTAAGAACGAAAAGTGATTTGAATAAGCCTTGGAATGCACAAAATGACGTAAATGTTCATCCAATGACTTAAACGCACTTATTGGATGAACTACTTTCCATAAGAACGAAAAGTGATTAGAATAAGCCTTAGGATGCACAAAATTACGAAAATGTTCGTCCAATGACACAAACGAACTTATTAGATGAACAACATTGGTTAAGAATGAAAAGTTATTAGAATAAGCCTCGGAATGCACAAAAGGACGTAAATGTTCATCCAATGACACAAACGCACTTATTGGATCAACTACATTCCTCAAGAACGAAAAGTGATTAGAATAAGCCTTGGAATGCACAGAATGACATAAATGTTAAATTAATGACACAAACGCACTTATTGGATGAACAACATTGGTTAAGAACGAAAAGTGATTAGAATAAGCCTTGGAATGCACAACATAACGTAAATGTAAATTAATGACACAAACGCACTTATTGGATGAACTACATTCCTTAAGAACGAAAAGTGATTTGAATAAGCCTTGGATTGCACAAAATGACGTAAATGTTAAATTTATAACACAAATGCCCTTATTGGATGAACAACATTCCTTTAGAACGAAAAGTGATTTGAATAAGCCTTCGGATGCACAAAATTACGTAAATGTTCATCCAATGAATCAAACGCACTTATTGGATGAAATACATGCCATAAGAACGAAACGTGATTAGAATAAGTCTTGTGATGCACAAAATGACGTAAATGTTCATCCAATGACACAAACGCACTTATTGGATGAACTACATTCCTTAAGAACGAAAAGTGATTAGAATAAGCCTGGGAATGCACAAAATGACGTAAATGTTCATCCAATGACACAAACGCACTTATTAGATGAACAACATTGGTTAAAAACGAAAATTGATTAGAATAAGCCTTGGAATGCACAAAATGACGTAATTGTTGATCCAATGAAACAAACGCAGTTATTGGATGAACTACATTCCCTAAGAACGAAAAGTGATTAGAATAAGCCTTATGATGCATAAAATGACGTAAATGTTCATCCAAATACACAAACTCACTTAATGGATGAGTTACATTTCTTAAGAACGAAAAGTGATTAGAATATGCCTTGGGATGCACAAAATGTCGTAAATGTTCATCAAATGACACAAACGCACTTATTGGAAGAACTACACTCCTTAAGAACGAAAAGTGATTTGAATAAGCCTTGGAATGCACAAAATGACGTAAATGTTCATCCAATGACTTAAACGCACTTATTGGATGAACTACTTTCCATAAGAACGAAAAGTGATAAGAATAAGCCTTATGATGCACAAAATTACGTAAATGTTCATCCAACGACACCAACGCACTTATTGGATGAACTACATTCTTTAAGAACGAAAAGTGATTAGAATAAGCCTTAGGATGCAGAAAATGACGTAAATGTTAAATTAATGACACAAACGCACTTATTGGATGAACAACATTGGTTAAGAACGAAAAGTGATTAGAATAAGCCTTATGATGCACAAAACGACGTAAATGTTCATCCAATGACAAAAACGCACTTATTGGATGAACTACGTTCCTTAGAAACGAAAAGTGATTAGAATAAGTATCGGAATGCACAAAATGACATAAATGTTCATCCAATGATATAAACGCAGTTATTGGATGAACTACATTCCTTAAGAACGAAAAGTGATTAGAATAAGCCTTGGAATGCACAAAATGACGTAAATGTTCATCCAATGACACAAACACACTTATTGGATGACCTACTTTCTTTAAGAATGAAAAGTGATTAGAATAAGCCTTAGGATGCACAAAATTACGTAAATGTTCGTCCAATGACACAAACGAACTTATTAGATGAACAACATTGGTTAAGAATGAAAAGTTATTAGAATAAGCCTTGGAATGCACAAAAGGACGTAAATAATAAACTAATGACACAAATGCACTTATTGGATGAACTACATTACTTAAGAACGAAAAGTGATTAGAATAAGTCTTAGGATGCACAAAATGACGTAAATGTTAAATTAATGACACAAATACACTTATTGGAGGAAGTACATTCCTTAAGAACGAAAATTGATTAGAATAAGCCTTGGAATGCACAAAATGACAAAAATGTTCATCCAATGACACAAACGCACTTATTTGATGAAATACATTCCTTAAGAACGAAAATTGATTAGAATAAGCCTTGGAATGCACAAAATGACGTAAATGTTCATCCAATGACAGAAACACACTTATTGGATCAACTACATTCTTTAAGAACGAAAAGTGATTAGAATAAGCCTTAGGATGCACAGAATGACGTAAATGTTAAATTAATGACACAAACGCATTTATTGGATGAACAACATTGGTTAAGAACGAAAAGTGATTAGAATAAGCCTTGGGTTGCACAAAATGACGTAGATGTTCATCCAATGACACAAACTTAGTTATTGGATGAACTACATTCCTTAAGAACGAAAAGTGATTAGAATAAGCCTTAGGATGCACAACATTACGTAAATATTAAATGAATGACACAAACGCACTTATTGGATGAACAACATTGGTTAAGAACGAAAAGTGATTAGAATAAGCATTGGAATGCACAAAGTCACATAAATGTTCATCCAATGACAGAAACGCACTTATTGGATGAACTTCATTCCCTAAGAACGGAAAGTGATTAGAATAAGCCTTATGATGCACAAAATGACGTAAATGTTCATCCAATGACACAAACACACTTATTGGATGAACTACATTCCTTAAGAACAAAAAGTGATTAGAATAAGCCTAGGAATGCACAAAATGCGTAAATATTCATCCAATGACACAAATGCACTTGTTGGATGAACTACATTTCTTAAGAACGAAAAATGATTAGAATAAGCCTTAGGATGCACAAAATGACGTAAATATTAAATTAATTACACAAACGCATTTATTGGATGAACAACATTGGTTAAGAACGATTAGTGGCTAGAATAAGCCTTGGAACGCAAAAAATGACGTAAATGTTCATCCAATGAGACAAACGCACTTATTTGATGAATTACATTCCTTAAGAACAAAAAGTGATTAGAATATGCCTTGGGATGCACAAAACGACGTAAGTGTTCATCAAATGACACAAACGCACTTATTGGCTGAACTACATTCCTTAAGAACGAAAACTGATTAGAATAAGCCTTGGAATGCACAAAATGACGTAAATGTTCATCCAATGACTTAAACGCACTTATTGGATGAACTACTTTCCATAAGAACGAAAAGTGATAAGAATAAGCCTTATGATGCACAAAATTACGTAAATGTTCATCCAACGACACCAACGCACTTATTGGATGAACTACATTCCTTAAGAATGAAAAGTTATTAGAATATGCCTTGGGATGCACAAAATGACATAAATGTTCATCCAATGACAAAAACACACTTATTGGATGAACAACATTGGATAACACCGAAAAGTGGGTAGAATAAGCCTTCGACGGCACAAAATGACGTAAATGTTCAGCCAATTACTCAAACGAACTTATTGGATGAACTACTTTCCATAAGAACGAAAAGTGATAAAAATAAGCCTTATGATGCACAAAATTACGTAAATGTTCATCCAACGACACCAACGCACTTATTGGATGAACTACATTCCTTAAGAGAGAAAAGTTATTAGAATATGCCTTGGGATGCACAAAATGACGTAAATGTTCATCAAATGACACAAACGCACTTATTTGAAGAACTACACTCCTTAAGAACGAAAAGTGATTTGAATAAGCCTTAGAATGCACAAAATGACGTAAATGTTTATCCAATGACACAAAAGCACTTATTGGATGAACTACATTCTTTAAGAACGAAAAGTGATTAGAATAAGCCTTAGGATGCACAAAATGACGTAAATGTTAAATTAATGACACAAACGCACTTATTGGATGAACAACATTGGTTAAGAACGAAAAGTGATTAGAAAAAGCCTTATGATGCACAAAACGACGTAAATGTTCATCCAATGACAAAAACGCACTTATTGGATGAACTACGTTCCTTAGAAACGAAAAGTGATTAGAATAAGCATCGGAATGCACAAAATGACAAAATGTTCATCCAATGACATAAACCCAGTTATTGGATGAACTACATTCCTTAAGAACGAAAAGTGATTAGAATAAGCCTTGGAATGCACAAAATGACGTAAATGTTCATCCAATGACACAAACACACTTATTGGATGACCTACTTTCTTTAAGAATGAAAAGTGATTAGAATAAGCCTAGGAATGCACAAAATGCGTAAATATTCATCCAATGACACAAATGCACTTGTTGGATGAACTACATTTCTTAAGAACGAAAAATGATTAGAATAAGCCTAAGGATGCACAAAATGACGTAAATATTAAATTAATTACACAAACGCATTTATTGGATGAACAACATTGGTTAAGAACGATTAGTGGCTAGAATAAGCCTTGGAACGCACAAAATGACGTAAATGTTCATCCAATGAGACAAACGCACTTATTTGATGAATTACATTCCTTAAGAACAAAAAGTGATTAGAATATGCCTTGGGATGCACAAAACGACGTAAGTGTTCATCAAATGACACAAACGCACTTATTGGCTGAACTACATTCCTTAAGAACGAAAACTGATTAGAATAAGCCTTGGAATGCACAAAATGACGTAAATGGTCATCCAATGACACAAACGCACTTATTGGATGAACTACATTCCTTAAGAACGAAAAATGATTAGAATATGCCTTCGGATGCACAAAATGACGTAAATGGTCGTCCAATGACACAATCGCACTCATTGGATGAACTACATTCCTTAAGAACGAAAAGTCATTAGAATAAGCCTTGGGATGCACAAAATGACAAAAATGTTCATCCAATGACACAAACGCACTTATTGGATGAACTACATTCCTTAAGAACGAAAAATGATTAGAATATGCATTCGGATGCACAAAATGACGTAAATGTTAAATTAATGACACAAACACACTTATTGGATGAACTGCATTCCTTAACAACGAAAAGTGATTAGAATAAACCTTATGATGCAGAAAATGACGTAAATGTTCATTAAATGAGAAAAACGCACTTATTGGATGAACTACATTCCTTAGGAACGAAAAGTTGTTAGAATAAGCATTGGGATGCAGAAAATGACTTTAATGTTCATCCATTGACATAAACGCACTAATTGGATGAACTACATTCCATAAGAATGAAAAGTGATTAGAATAATCCTTCGAATGCACAAAATGACGTAAATGTTCATCGAATGACACAAACGTACTTATTGGTTGAACTACATTCCTTAAGAATTAAAACTAATTAGAATAAGCCTTGGGATGCACAAAATGACAAAAATGTTCATCCAATGACACAAACGCACTTATTGGATGAACTACATTCCTTAAAAACGAAAAGTGATTAGAATAAGCCTTGGAATGCAGAAAATGACGTAAATGTTCATCCAATGACACAAACGCACTTATTGAATGAACTACATTCCTTAAGAACGAAAAGTTGTTAGAATAAGCCTTATGATGCACAAAATGACGTAAATGTTCATCAAATGACACAAACGCACTTGATGGCTGAACTACATTCCTTAAGAACGAAAAGTGATTAGGATATGCCTTGGGATGCACAAAATGACAAAAATGTTCATCCAATGACACAAACGCACTTATTGAATGAACTACATTCCTTAAGAACGAAAAGTGGTTAGAATAAGCCTTATGAAGCACAAAATGACGTAAATGTTCATCAAATGACACAAACGCACTTATTGGCTGAACTACATTCCTTAAGAACGAAAAGTGATTAGGATATGCCTTGGGATGGACAAAATGACAAAAATGTTCATCCAATGACACAAACGCACTTATTGGATGAAATACATTCCTTTAGAACGAAAAGTGATTAGAATAAGCATTGGAATGCAGAAAATGACATTAATGTTCATCCAATGACATAAACGCACTTATTGGATGAACTACATTCCTTTAGAACAAAAAGTGATTACAATAAGCCTTGCGATGCACAAAATGACAAAAATGTTCATCCAATGACACAAACGCACTTATTGGATGAACTACATTCCCTAAAAACGAAAAGTGATTAGAATAAGCCTTGGAATGCCCAAAATGACGTAAATGTTCATCCAATGACACAAACACACTTATAGGATGAACTACATTCCTTAAGAACGAAACGTGATTAGAATATGCCTTGCGATCCACAAAATGACGTAAATGTTCATCAAATGATAGAAATGCACTTATTGGATGAACTACATTCCTTAAGAACAAAAAGTGATTAGAATAAGCTTTCGGATGCACAAAATGACGTAAATGTTCATCCAATGACATAAACGCACTTATTGGATGAACTACATTCGTTTAGAACGAAAAGTGATTAAATAAGGCTTGTAATGCACAAAATGACGTAAATGTTCATCTAATGACTTAAACGCGCTTATTGGATGAACTACTTTCCATTAAAACGAAAAGTGATTAGAATAAGCCTTATGATGCACAAAATGACATAAATGTTCATCCAACGACACAAACGCACTTATTGGATGAACTACATTCCTTAAGAATGAAAAGTGATTAGCATATGCCTTGGGATGCACAAAATGAAATAAATGTTCATCCAATGACAAAAACGCACTTATTGGATGAACAACATTGGTTAAGACCGAAAAGTGGGTAGAATAAGCCTTCGAAGGCACAAAATGTCGTAAATGTTCAGCCAATGACTCAAACTCACTTATTGGATGAACTACATGCCATAAGAACGAAAAGTGATTTGAATAAGCCTTGTGATGCACAGAATGACGTAAATGTGAAATTAATCACACAAACGCACTTACTGGAGCAACTATATTCCTTAGGAATGAAAAAAGATTGGAATTAGACTTGGGATGCACAAAATGATGTAAATATTAAATTAATGACACAAACGGAAAGTGATTAGAATAAGCCTTATGATGCACAAAATGACGTAAATGGTCATCCAATGACACAAACGCACTTATTGGATGAACAACATTGGTTAAGAACGAAAAGTGATTAGAATAAGCCTTGGAATGCACAAAATGACGTAAATGTTCATCCAATGACATAACACACTTATTGGATGAACTACATTCCTTAAGAACGAATAGTGATCAGAATATGCCTTGGGATGCACAAAATGACGTAAATGTCCATCGAATGACACAAACACAATTGTTGGATGAACTACAATCCTTAAGAACGAAAAGTGATTAGAATAAGCCTTCGGATGCACAAAATGACGTAAATGTTCATCCAATGACACAAACGCACTTATTAGATGAACTACATTCCTTAAGAATGAAAAGTGATTAGAATAAGCCTTAGAAAGCACAAAATGACGTAAATGTTCATCCAATTACACAAATGCACTAATTGGATAAACAACATTGGTAAAGAACGAAAAGGGATTAGAATAAGCCTTGGAATGCACAAAATGACATAAATGATCATCCAATGACACAAACGCACTGATTGAATGAACTTTATTTCTTATGAATGAAAAGTGATTAGAATAATCCTTCGGATTCATAAAATGACGGAAATGTTCATCCAATGAGACAAACACACTTATTGGATGAACAACATTGGTTACCAACGAAAAGTTATTAAAATAAGCCTTGGAATGCACAAAATGACGTAAATGGTCATCCAATGACACAAACACACTTATTGGATGAACTACATTGGCTAATAACAAAAAGTCATTTGAATAAGCGTTGTGATGCACAAAATGACGTAAATGTTCGTCCAATGACACAAACGCACTTATTGGATAAACTACATTTCTTAAGAACGAAAAGTGATTAGAATAAGCCTTGGAATGCACAAAGTGATGTAAATGTTCATCCTATGACAAAAACACACTTATTGGATGAACAACATTGGTTAAGAACGAAAAGTGATTAGAATAAGTCTTTGCATGCACAAAATGACGTAAATGTTCATCCAATGATACAAACGCACTTATTGGATGAGCAACATTGGTTAAGAACGAAATGTGAATTGAATGAGCCTTTTGATGCACAAAATGACGTAAATGTTCATCCAATGAAAAAAACACACTTATTGGATGAACTACATTTCTTAAGAACAAAAAATGATTGGAATAAGCATTGGAATGCACAAAATCACGTAAATTTTCGTCCAATGACACAAACACACTTATTGGATGAACAACATTGGTTAAGAACGAAAAGTTACTAAAACAAGCCTTGGAGTGCACAAAATGACGGAAATGTTTATCCAATGAGACAAATGCACTTATTGGATGAACAACATTGGTTAACAACGAAAAGTGATTAGAATAAGCCTTGGAATGCACAAATAGACGTAAATGTTCATCCAATGACACAAACGCACTTATTGGATGAACATCATTGGTTAAGAACGTAAAGTGATTAATAAGCCTTGGAATGCACAAAATGACTGAAATGTTCATTAAATGACACAAACACAATTGTTGGATGAACTACAATCCTTAAGAACGAAAAGTAATTAGAATAAGCCTTCGGATGCACAAAATGACGTAAATGTTCCTCCAATGACACAAACGCACTTATTGGATAAACTACATTACTTAAGAATGAAAAGTGATTAGAATAAGCCTTAAAAAGCACAAAATGAGGTAAATGTTCATCCAATGACACACACACACTTATTGGATGAACAACATTCGTTAAGAACGAAAAGTGATTACAATAAGCCTTCAAATGCACAAAATGATATAAATGTTCATCCAATGATACAAACGCACTTATTGGATGAACAACATTGGTTAAGAACGAAAAGTGATTTGAATAAGCTTTGGAATGCATAAAATGACGTAAATGTTCAATTAATGACACAAACACACTTATTGGATGAACTACATTCTTTAAGAACGAAAAGTGATTAGAATAAGCTTTGGAATGCACAAAATGACGTAAATGTTCATCCAATAACACAAACACACTTATTGGATGAACTACATTTCTTAAGAACGAAAAATGGTTAGAATAAGCATTGGAATGCACAAAATGACGTATATTTTCATCTAATGACACAAACACACTTATTGGATGAACAACATTGGTTAACAACGAAAAGTGATTCGAATAAGCCTTGGAATGCACAAAATGACGTAAATGTTCATCCAATGACACAAACGCACTTATAGGATGAACAACATTGGTTAAGAACGAAAAGTGATTCAAATAAGCCTTGGAATGCACAGAATGACGGAAATGTTCATCCAAGGAGACAAACGCACTTATTGGATGAACAACATTGGTTAAGAACGAAAAGTGATTAACATAAGCCTTGGAATGCACAAAATGACGGAAATGCTCATCCAATGAGACAAACGCATTTATTGGATGAACAACATTTGTTAACAACGAAAAATGATTAGAATAAGCCTTGGAATGCAAAAAATGAGGTAAATGTTCATCCAATGACACAAACGCACTCATTGGATGAACAACATTGGTTAAGAACGTAAAGTGATTAAAATCAGACTTGGAATGCACAAAAAGACTGAAATGTTCATCCAATGAGACAAACGCACTCATTCGATGAACAACATTGGTTAACAACGAAAAGTGATTTGAATAAGCCTTTTGATGCACAAAATGACGTAAATGTTCATCCAATGACACAAACGCACTTATTGGATGAACTACATTTCTTAAGAACGAAAAATGATAAGAATAAGCATTGGAATGCACAAAATTACGTAAATGTTCATCCAATGATACAAACGCACTTATTGGATGAACAACATTGGTTAAGAACGAAAAGTGATTAGCATAAGCCTTGGAATGCACAAAATGACGGAAATGTTCATCCAATGAGACACACGCACTTATTGGATGAACAACATTGGTTAACAACGAAAAGTGATTAGCATAAGCCTTGGAATGCACAAAATGACGTAAATGTTCATCCAATGACACAAACGCACTCATTGGATGAATTACATTCCTTAAGAAAGAAAAGTGATTAGAATAAACCTTGGAATGCACAAAATGACGTAATGTTCATCCAATGACACAAACGCACTTATTGGATAAACTACATTCCTTATGAACGAAAAGTGATTAGAATAAGCCTTGGAATGCACAAAATGACGTAAATGTTAAATTAATGACACAAACGCACTTATTGGATGAAAACCATTGGTTAAGAACGAAAAGTGATTAGAATAAGCCATGGAATGCACAAAATGACATAAATGTTCATCCAATGACACAAACGCACTCATTGGATGAACTACATTCCTTAAGAACAAAAAGTGATTAGAATAAGCCTTGGAATGCACCAAATGACGTAAACGTTCATCCAATGACACAAATGCACTCATTGGATGAACAACATTCCTTAACAACGAAAACTGAAAAGAATAAGCCTTGGAATGCACAAAATGACGTAAATGTTAAATTAATGACACAAACGCACTTATTGGATGAACTACATTCCTTAAGAACGAAAAGTGATTAGAAAAAGCCTTGGAATGCACAAAATGACATAAATGTTCATCCAATGACACAAACACACATATTGGATAAACTACATTCCTTAAGAACGAAAAGTTATTAGAATAAGCCTTGGAATGCACAAAATGACGTAAATGTTCATCCAATGACACAAACGCACTTATTGGATGAACTACATTCCTTAAGAACGAAAAGTGATTAGAATAAGCCTGGGAATGCACAAAATGACGTAAATATTCATCCAATGACATAAACGCACTTATTGGATGAACTACATTCCTTAAGAACGAAAAGTGATTAGAATAAGCCTCGAAATGCACAAAATACCATAAATGTTCATCCAATGACACAAACGCACTCATTGGATGAACTACATTTCTTAACCACGAAAAGTGATTAGAATAAGCCTTCGAATGCACAAAATGACGTAAACGTTCATACAATGACACAAACGCACTTATTGGATAAACAACATTCGTTAAGAACGAAAAGTTATTAGAATAAGCCTACGAATACAAAAAATGACGTAAATGTTAAATTAACGACACAAACGCACTCATTTGATGAACTACATTCCTTAAGAATGAAAAGTGAATAGAATAAGCCTTGGAATGCACAAAATGACGTATATTTCATCCAATGACACAAACGCACTTATTGGATGAACTACATTGCTTAAGAACGAAAAGTGATTAGAATAAGCTTGGAATGCACAAAATGACGTTAATGTTAAATTAAGGACTCAAACGCACTTATTGGATGAACAACATTGGTTAAGAACGAAAAGTGATTAGAATAAGATTTGGAATGCACAAAATAACGTAAATGTTAAATTAATGACACAAACGCACTTATTGGATGAACTACATTCCTTAAGAACGAAAAGTGATTAGAATAAGCCTGGGAATGCACAAAATGACATCAATGTTCATCCAATGACACAAACGCACTTATTGGATGAACTACATTCCTTTAGAACGAAAAGTGATTAGAATAAGCCTCGAAATGCTCAAAATACCATAAATGTTCATCCAATGACACAAACACACATATTGGATTAACTACATTCCTTAAGAACGAAAAGTTATTACAATAAGCCTTGGAATGCACAAAATGACGTAAATGTTCATCCAATGACATAAACGCACTTATTGGATGAACTACATTCCTTAAGAACGAAAAGTGATTAGAATAAGCCTGGGAATGCACAAAATGACGTAAATGTTCATCCAATGACACAAACGCACTTATTGGATGAACTACATTCCTTAAGAACGAAAAGTGATTAGAATAAGCCATGGAATGCACAAAATACCATAAATGTTCATCCAATGACACAAACGCACTCACTGGATGAACTACATTTCTTAACCACGAAAAGTGATTAGAATAAGCGTTGGAATGCACAAAATGACGTAAATGTTCATCCAATGACACAAACGTACTTATTGGATAAACAACATTCGTTAAGAACGAAAAGTTATTAGAATAAGCCTAGGAATACAAAAAATCACGTAAATGTTAAATTATCGACACAAACGCACTCATATGATGAACTACGTTCCTTAAGAACGAAAAGTGAATAGAATAAGCCTTGGAATGCACAAAATGACATAAATATTCATCCAATGACACAAACGCACTCATTGGATGAATTACATTCCTTAAGAAAGAAAAGTGATTAGAATAAACCTTGGAATGCACAAAATGACGTAAATGTTCATCCAATGACACAAACGTACTTATTGGATAAACAACATTCGTTAAGAACGAAAAGTTATTAGAATAAGCCTAGGAATACAAAAAATCACGTAAATGTTAAATTATCGACACAAACGCACTCATATGATGAACTACGTTCCTTAAGAACGAAAAGTGAATAGAATAAGCCTTCGAATGCACAAAATGACATAAATATTCATCCAATGACACAAACGCACTTATTGGATGAACTACATTGCTTAAGAACGAAAAGTGATTAGAATAAGCTTGGAATGCACAAAATTACGTAAATGTTCATCCAATGATACAAACGCACTTATTGGATGAACAACATTGGTTAAGAACGAAAAGTGATTAGCATAAGCCTTGGAATGCACAAAATGACGGAAATGTTCATCCAATGAGACACACGCACTTATTGGATGAACAACATTGGTTAACAACGAAAAGTGATTAGCATAAGCCTTGGAATGCACAAAATGACGTAAATGTTCATCCAATGACACAAACGCACTCATTGGATGAATTACATTCCTTAAGAAAGAAAAGTGATTAGAATAAACCTTGGAATGCACAAAATGACGTAATGTTCATCCAATGACACAAACGCACTTATTGGATAAACTACATTCCTTATGAACGAAAAGTGATTAGAATAAGCCTTGGAATGCACAAAATGACGTAAATGTTAAATTAATGACACAAACGCACTTATTGGATGAAAACCATTGGTTAAGAACGAAAAGTGATTAGAATAAGCCTTGGAATGCACAAAATGACATAAATGTTCATCCAATGACACAAACGCACTCATTGGATGAACTACATTCCTTAAGAACAAAAAGTGATTAGAATAAGCCTTGGAATGCACCAAATGACGTAAACGTTCATCCAATGACACAAATGCACTCATTGGATGAACAACATTCCTTAACAACGAAAACTGAAAAGAATAAGCCTTGGAATGCACAAAATGACGTAAATGTTAAATTAATGACACAAACGCACTTATTGGATGAACTACATTCCTTAAGAACGAAAAGTGATTAGAAAAAGCCTTGGAATGCACAAAATGACATAAATGTTCATCCAATGACACAAACACACATATTGGATAAACTACATTCCTTAAGAACGAAAAGTTATTAGAATAAGCCTTGGAATGCACAAAATGACGTAAATGTTCATCCAATGACACAAACGCACTTATTGGATGAACTACATTCCTTAAGAACGAAAAGTGATTAGAATAAGCCTGGGAATGCACAAAATGACGTAAATATTCATCCAATGACACAAACGCACTTATTGGATGAACTACATTCCTTAAGAACGAAAAGTGATTAGAATAAGCCTCGAAATGCACAAAATACCATAAATGTTCATCCAATGACACAAACGCACTCATTGGATGAACTACATTTCTTAACCACGAAAAGTGATTAGAATAAGCCTTCGAATGCACAAAATGACGTAAACGTTCATACAATGACACAAACGCACTTATTGGATAAACAACATTCGTTAAGAACGAAAAGTTATTAGAATAAGCCTACGAATACAAAAAATGACGTAAATGTTAAATTAACGACACAAACGCACTCATTGGATGAACTACATTCCTTAAGAATGAAAAGTGAATAGAATAAGCCTTGGAATGCACAAAATGACGTATATTTCATCCAATGACACAAACGCACTTATTGGATGAACTACATTGCTTAAGAACGAAAAGTGATTAGAATAAGCTTGGAATGCACAAAATGACGTTAATGTTAAATTAAGGACTCAAACGCACTTATTGGATGAACAACATTGGTTAAGAACGAAAAGTGATTAGAATAAGATTTGGAATGCACAAAATAACGTAAATGTTAAATTAATGACACAAACGCACTTATTGGATGAACTACATTCCTTAAGAACGAAAAGTGATTAGAATAAGCCTGGGAATGCACAAAATGACGTCAATGTTCATCCAATGACACAAACGCACTTATTGGATGAACTACATTCCTTTAGAACGAAAAGTGATTAGAATAAGCCTCGAAATGCTCAAAATACCATAAATGTTCATCCAATGACACAAACACACATATTGGATTAACTACATTCCTTAAGAACGAAAAGTTATTACAATAAGCCTTGGAATGCACAAAATGACGTAAATGTTCATCCAATGACATAAACGCACTTATTGGATGAACTACATTCCTTAAGAACGAAAAGTGATTAGAATAAGCCTGGGAATGCACAAAATGACGTAAATGTTCATCCAATGACACAAACGCACTTATTGGATGAACTACATTCCTTAAGAACGAAAAGTGATTAGAATAAGCCATGGAATGCACAAAATACCATAAATGTTCATCCAATGACACAAACGCACTCACTGGATGAACTACATTTCTTAACCACGAAAAGTGATTAGAATAAGCGTTGGAATGCACAAAATGACGTAAATGTTCATCCAATGACACAAACGTACTTATTGGATAAACAACATTCGTTAAGAACGAAAAGTTATTAGAATAAGCCTAGGAATACAAAAAATCACGTAAATGTTAAATTATCGACACAAACGCACTCATATAATGAACTACGTTCCTTAAGAACGAAAAGTAAATAGAATAAGCCTTGGAATGCACAAAATGACATAAATATTCATCCAATGACACAAACGCACTTATTGGATGAACTACATTGCTTAAGAACGAAAAGTGATTAGAATAAGCTTGGAATGCACAAAATGACGTTAATGTTAAATTAATGACACAAACGCACATATTGGATGAACAACATTGGTTAAGAACGAAAAGTGATTAGAATAAGCCTTGGAATGCACAAAATGACGTAAATGTTAAATTAATGACACAAACGCACTTATTGGATGAACTACATTCCTTAAGAACGAAAAGTGATTAGAATAAGCCTTGGAATGCACAAAATGACGTAAATGTTCTTCCAATGAGACAAACGCACTTATTGGATGAACTACATTCCTTAAGAACGAAAAGTGATTAGAATAAGCCTTGGAATGCACAAAATGATGTAAATGTTCATCCAATGACACAAACGCACTCATTGGATGAACTACATTCCTTAACAACGGAAAGTGATTAGAATAAGCCTTGGAATGCACAAAATGACGTAAATGTTCATCCAATGACACAAACGCACTTATTGGATAAACTATATTCCTTATGAACGAAAAGTGATTAGAATATCCCTTGGAATGCACAAAATGACGTAAATGTTCATCCAATGACACAAACGAACTCATTGGATGAACTACATTGCTTAACAACGAAAATTGAATAGAATAAGCCTTGGAATGAACAAAATGACGTAAATGTTAAATTAATGACACAAACGCACTTATTGGATGAAAACCATTGGTTAAGAACGAAAAGTGATTAGAATAAGCCTTGGAATGCACAAAATGACATAAATGTTCATCCAATGACACAAACGAACTCATTGGATGAACTACATTCCTTAAGAACAAAAAGTGATTAGAATAAGCCTTGGAATGCGCTAAATGACGTAAACGTTCATCCAATGACACAAATGCACTCATTGGATGAACAACATTCCTTAACAACGAAAAGTGAATAGAATAAGCCTTGGAATGCACAAAATTACGTAAATGTTAAATTAATGACACAAACGCACTTATTGGATGAACTACATTCCTTAAGAATGAAAAGTGATTAGAATAAGCCTTGGAATGCACAAAATGACATAAATGTTCATCCAATGACACAAACACACATATTGGATTAACTACATTCCTTAAGAACGAAAAGTAATTACAATAAGCCTTGGAATGCACAAAATGACGTAAATGTTCATCCAATGACACAAACGCACTTATTGGATGAACTACATTCCTTAAGAACGAAAAGTGATTAGAATAAGCCTGGGAATGCACAAAATGACGTAAATGTTCATCCAATGACACAAACGCACTTATTGCATGAACTACATTCCTTAAGAACGAAAAGTGATTAGAATAAGCCTTGGAATGCACAAAATACCGTAAATGTTCATCCAATGACACAAACGCACTCACTGGATGAACTACATTTCTTAACCACGAAAAGTGATTAGAATAAGCGTTGGAATGCACAAAATGACGTAAATGTTCATCCAATGACACAAACGTACTTATTTGATAAACAACATTCGTTAAGAACGAAAAGTTATTAGAATAAGCCTAGGAATACAAAAAATCACGTAAATGTTAAATTATCGACACAAACGCACTCATATGATGAACTACGTTCCTTAAGAACGAAAAGTGAATAGAATAAGCCTTGGAATGCACAAAATGACATAAATATTCATCCAATGACACAAACGCACTCATTGGATGAATTACATTCCTTAAGAAAGAAAAGTGATTAGAATAAACCTTGGAATGCACAAAATGACGTAAATGTTCATCCAATGACACAAACGTACTTATTGGATAAACAACATTCGTTAAGAACGAAAAGTTATTAGAATAAGCCTAGGAATACAAAAAATCACGTAAATGTTAAATTATCGACACAAACGCACTCATATGATGAACTACGTTCCTTAAGAACGAAAAGTGAATAGAATAAGCCTTCGAATGCACAAAATGACATAAATATTCATCCAATGACACAAACGCACTTATTGGATGAACTACATTGCTTAAGAACGAAAAGTGATTAGAATAAGCTTGGAATGCACAAAATGACGTTAATGTTAAATTAATGACACAAACGCACATATTGGATGAACAACATTGGTTAAGAACGAAAAGTGATTAGAATAAGCCTTGGAATGCACAAAATGACGTAAATGTTAAATTAATGACACAAACGCACTTATTGGATGAACTACATTCCTTAAGAACGAAAAGTGATTAGAATAAGCCTTGGAATGCACAAAATGACGTAAATGTTCTTCCAATGAGACAAACGCACTTATTGGATGAACTACATTCCTTAAGAACGAAAAGTGATTAGAATAAGCCTTGGAATGCACAAAATGATGTGAATGTTCATCCAATGACACAAACGCACTCATTGGATGAACTACATTCCTTAACAACGGAAAGTGATTAGAATAAGCCTTGGAATGCACAAAATGACGTAAATGTTCATCCAATGACACAAACGCACTTATTGGATAAACTATATTCCTTATGAACGAAAAGTGATTAGAATATGCCTTGGAATGCACAAAATGACGTAAATGTTCATCCAATGACACAAATGCACTTATTGGATGAACTACATTCCTTAAGTACAAATATTAATTGGAATAAGCCTTGGGATGCACAAAATGACGTAAATGTTCATCCAATGACACAAACGCACTTATTGGATGAACAACATTGGTTAAGAACGAAAAGTGATTAGAATAAGCCTTGGGATGCACAAAATGACGTAAATGTTAAATTAATGACACAAATGCACCTATTTTAAGAACGAAAAGTGATTAGAATAAGCTTTGGAATGCACAAAATGATGTAAATGTTCATCCAATGACACAAACGCACTCATTGGATGAACTACATTCCTTAACAACGGAAAGTGATTAGAATAAGCCTTGGAATGCACAAAATGACGTAAATGTTCATCCAATGACACAAACGCACTTATTGGATAAACTACATTCCTTATGAACGAAAAGTGATAAGAATATGCCTTGGAATGCACAAAATGACGTAAATGTTAAATTAATGACACAAACGCACTTATTGGATAAACAACATTGGTTAAGCACGAAAAGTGATTAGAATAAGCCTTGGAATGCACAAAATGACGTAAATGTTAAATTAATGACACAAATGCACCTATTTTAAGAACGAAAAGTGATTAGAATAAGCCTTGGAATGCACAAAATGACGGAAATGTTCATCCAAAGAGACACAGGCACTTATTGGATGAACAACATCGGTTAACAACGAAAAGTGATTAGCATAAGCCTTGGAATGCACAAAATGACGTAAATGTTCATCCAATGACACAAACGCACTTATTGGATGAACTACATTTCCTAAGAACGAAAAGTGATTAGAATAAGCCTTGGAATGCACAAAATGATGTAAATGTTCATCCAATGACACAAACGCATTTACTGGATGGACAACATTGGATAAGAACGAAAAGTGATTAGAATAAGCCTTGGAATGTACGAAATGACGTAAATGTTCATCCAATGACACAAACGCACTTATTGGATGAACTACATTCCTTAACAAGGAAAAGTGATTAGAATAAGCCTTGGAATGCAAAAAATGATGTAAATGTTCATCCAATGACACAAACCCACCTATTGGATGAACTGCATTCCTTAACAACGAAAAGTGATTAGAATAAGCCTTGGAATGCACAAAATGACGTAAATTTTCATCCAATGACACAAACGCACTTATTGGATGAACTACATTCCTTAAGAACGAAAAGTGATTAGAATAAGCCTCAGAATGCACAAAATACCGTAAATGTTCATCCAATGACACAAACGCACTCATTGGATGAACCACATTTCTTAACCACGAAAAGTGATTAGAATAAGCCTTGGAATGCACAAAATGACGTAAATGGTCATCCAATGACACAACTGCACTTATTGGATAAACAACATTCGTTAAGAACGAAAAGTTATTAGAATAAGCCTAGGAATACAAAAAATGACGTAAATGTTAAATTAATGACACAAACGCACTAATTGGATGAACTACATTCCTTAAGAACGAAAAGTGAATAGAATAAGCCTTGGAATGCACAAAATGACGTAAATACTCATCCAATGACACAAACGCACTTATTGGATGAACTACATTCCTTAAGAACGAAAAGTGATTAGAATAAGCTTTGAATGCACAAAATGACGTTAATGTTAAATTAATGACACAAACGTACTTATTGGATGAACAACATTGGTTAAGAACGAAAAGTGATTAGAATAAGCCTTGGAATGCACAAAATAACGTAAATGTTAAATTAATGACACAAACGCACTTATTGGATGAACTACATTCCTTAAGAACGAAAAGTCATTAGAATAAGCCTTCGAATGCACAAAATGACGTAAATGTTCATCCAATGACACAAACGCACTTATTGCATGAAAACCATTGGTTAAGAACGAAAAGTGATTAGAATAAGCCTTGGAATGCACAAAATGACGGAAATGTTCATCCAATGAGACACACGCACTTATTGGATGAACAACATTGGTTAACAACGAAAAGTGATTAGCATAAGCCTTGGAATCCACAAAATGACGTAAATGTTCATCCAACGACACAAACGCACTCATTGGATGAACTACATTTCTTAACCACGAAAAGTGATTAGAATAAGCCTTGGAATGCACAAAATGACGAAAATGTTCATCCAATGACACAAACGCACTTATTGGATGAACTACATTCCTTAAGAACGAAAAGTGATTAGAATAAGCCTTGGAATGCACAAAATAACGAAAATGTTCATCCAATGACACAAACGCACTCATTCGATGAACTACATTCCTTAACAACGAAAAGTGATTAGAATAAGCCTTGGAATGCACAAAATGACGTAAATGTTCATCCAATGACACAAACACACTTATTGGATAAACTACATTCCTTATGAACCAAAAGTGATTAGAATAAGCCTTGGAATGCACAAAATGACATAAATGTTCATCCAATGACACAAACGCACTCATTGGATGAACTACCTTCCTTAAGAACAAAAAGTGATTAGAATAAGCCTTGGAATGCACAAAATGACGTAAATGTTCATCCAATGACACAAACGAACTCATTGGATGAACTACATTCCTTAACAACGAAAAGTGAATAGAATAAGCCTTGGAATGAACAAAATGACGTAAATGTTAAATTAATGACACAAACGCACTTATTGGATGAACTACATTCCTTAAGAACGAAAAGTGATTAGAATAAGCTTTGAATGCACAAAATGACGTTAATGTTAAATTAATGACACAAACGTACTTATTGGATGAACAACATTGGTTAAGAACGAAAAGTGATTAGAATAAGCCTTGGAATGCACAAAATAACGTAAATGTTAAATTAATGACACAAACGCACTTATTGGATGAACTACATTCCTTAAGAACGAAAAGTGATTAGAATAAGCCTTCGAATGCACAAAATGACGTAAATGTTCATCCAATGACACAAACGCACTTATTGGATGAAAACCATTGGTTAAGAACGAAAAGTGATTAGAATAAGCCTTGGAATGCACAAAATGACGGAAATGTTCATCCAATGAGACACACGCACTTATTGGATGAACAACATTGGTTAACAACGAAAAGTGATTAGCATAAGCCTTGGAATCCACAAAATGACGTAAATGTTCATCCAACGACACAAACGCACTCATTGGATGAACTACATTTCTTAACCACGAAAAGTGATTAGAATAAGCCTTGGAATGCACAAAATGACGAAAATGTTCATCCAATGACACAAACGCACTTATTGGATGAACTACATTCCTTAAGAACGAAAAGTGATTAGAATAAGCCTTGGAATGCACAAAATAACGAAAATGTTCATCCAATGACACAAACGCACTCATTCGATGAACTACATTCCTTAACAACGAAAAGTGATTAGAATAAGCCTTGGAATGCACAAAATGACGTAAATGTTCATCCAATGACACAAAC
>JBBPBO010001984.1:40663795-40674893 GCA_037974295.1 Cicer cuneatum | reverse complement strand
ATGAAAACCATTGGTTAAGAACGAAAAGTGATTAGAATAAGCCTTGGAATGCACAAAATGACGGAAATGTTCATCCAATGAGACACACGCACTTATTGGATGAACAACATTGGTTAACAACGAAAAGTGATTAGCATAAGCCTTGGAATCCACAAAATGACGTAAATGTTCATCCAACGACACAAACGCACTCATGGGATGAACTACATTTCTTAACCACGAAAAGTGATTAGAATAAGCCTTGGAATGCACAAAATGACGAAAATGTTCATCCAATGACACAAACGCACTTATTGGATGAACTACATTCCTTAAGAACGAAAAGTGATTAGAATAAGCCTTGGAATGCACAAAATAACGAAAATGTTCATCCAATGACACAAACGCACTCATTCGATGAACTACATTCCTTAACAACGAAAAGTGATTAGAATAAGCCTTGGAATGCACAAAATGACGTAAATGTTCATCCAATGACACAAACACACTTATTGGATAAACTACATTCCTTATGAACCAAAAGTGATTAGAATAAGCCTTGGAATGCACAAAATGACATAAATGTTCATCCAATGACACAAACGCACTCATTGGATGAACTACCTTCCTTAAGAACAAAAAGTGATTAGAATAAGCCTTGGAATGCACAAAATGACGTAAATGTTCATCCAATGACACAAACGAACTCATTGGATGAACTACATTCCTTAACAACGAAAAGTGAATAGAATAAGCCTTGGAATGAACAAAATGACGTAAATGTTAAATTAATGACACAAACGCACTTATTGGATGAAAACCATTGGTTAAGAACGAAAAGTGATTAGAATAAGCCTTGGAATGCACAAAATGACATAAATGTTCATCCGATGACACAAACGCACTCATTGGATGAACTACATTGGTTAAAAACAAAAAGTGATTAGAATAAGCCTTGGAATGCACCAAATGACGTAAACGTTCATTCAATGACACAAATGCACTCATTGGATGAACTACATTCCTTAACAACGAAAAGTGAATAGAATAAGCCTTGGAATGAACAAAATGACGTAAATGTGAAATTAATGACACAAACGCACTTATTGGATGAAAACCATTGGTTAAGAACGAAAAGTGATTAGAATAAGCCTTGGAATGCACCAAATGATGTAAATGTTCATCCAATGACACAAACGCACTTACTGGATGGACAACATTGGATAAGAACGAAAAGAGATTAGAATAAGCCTTGGAATGTACGAAATGACGTAAATGTTCATCCAATGACCCAAACGCACTTATTGGATGAACAACATTGGTTAAGAACGAAAAGTGATTCAAATAAGCCTTGGAATGCACAGAATGACGGAAATGTTCATCCAAGGTGACAAACGCACTTATTGGATGAACAACATTGATTAAGAACGAAAAGTGATTAACATAAACCTTGGAATGCACAAAATGACGGAAATGTTCATCCAATGAGACAAACGCACTTATTGGATGAACAACATTGGTTAACAACGAAAAGTGATTAGAATAAGCCTTGGAATGCAAAAAATTACGTAAATGTTCATCCAATGACACAAACGCACTCATTGGATGAACAACATTGGTTAAGAACGAAAAGTGATTAAAATCGGCCTTGGAATGCACAAAAAGACCGAAATGTTCATCCAATGAGACAAACGCACTCATTGGATGAACAACATTGGTTAACAACGAAAAGTGATTTGAATAAGCCTTTTGATGCACAAAATGACGTAAATGTTCATCCAATGATACAAACGCACTTATTGGATGAACAACATTGGTTAAGAACGAAAATTGATTAGCATAAGCCTTGGAATGCACAAAATGACGGAAATGTTCATCCAATGAGACACAGGCACTTATTGGATGAACAACATCGGTTAACAACGAAAAGTGATTAGCATAAGCCTTGGAATGCACAAAATAAAGTAAATGTTCATCCAATGACACAAACGCACTTATTGGATTAACTACATTTCCTAAGAACGAAAAGTGATTAGAATAAGCCTTGGAATGTACGAAATGACGTAAATGTTCATCCAATGACACAAACGCACTTATAGGATGAACTACATTCGTTAACAAGGAAAAGTGATTAGAATAAGCCTTGGAATGCAAAAAATTATGTAAATGTTCATCCAATGACACAAACCCACCTATTGGATGAACTACATTCCTTAACAACGAAAAGTGATTAGAATAAGCTTTGGAATGCACAAAATGACGTAAATTTTCATCCAATGACACAAACGCACTTATTGGATGAACTACATTCCTTAAGAACGAAAAGTGATTAGAATAAGCCTCAGAATGCACAAAATACCGTAAATGTTCATCCAATGACACAAACGCACTCATTGGATGAACCACATTTCTTAACCACGAAAAGTGATTAGAATAAGCCTTGGAATGCACAAAATGACGTAAATGGTCATCCAATGACACAACTGCACTTATTGGATAAACAACATTCGTTAAGAACGAAAAGTTATTAGAATAAGCCTAGGAATACAAAAAATGACGTAAATGTTAAATTAATGACACAAACGCACTAATTGGATGAACTACATTCCTTAAGAACGAAAAGTGAATAGAATAAGCCTTGGAATGCACAAAATGACGTAAATACTCATCCAATGACACAAACGCACTTTTTGGATGAACTACATTCCTTAAGAACGAAAAGTGATTAGAGTAAGCTTTGAATGCACAAAATGACGTTAATGTTAAATTAATGACACAAACGTACTTATTGGATGAACAACATTGGTTAAGAACGAAAAGTGATTAGAATAAGCCTTGGAATGCACAAAATAACGTAAATGTTAAATTAATGACACAAACGCACTTATTGGATGAACAACATTACTTAAGAACGAAAAGTGATTAGAATAAGCCTTCGAATGCACAAAATGACGTAAATGTTCATCCAATGACACAAACGCACTTATTGGATGAAAACCATTGGGTAAGAACGAAAAGTGATTAGAATAAGCCTTGGAATGCACAAAATGACGGAAATGTTCATCCAATGAGACACACGCACTTATTGGATGAACAACATTGGTTAACAACGAAAAGTGATTAGCATAAGCCTTGGAATGCACAAAATGACGTAAATGTTCATCCAACGACACAAACGCACTCATTGGATGAACTACATTTCTTAACCACGAAAAGTGATTAGAATAAGCCTTGGAATGCACAAAATGACGAAAATGTTCATCCAATGACACAAACGCACTTATTGGATGAACTACATTCCTTAAGAACGAAAAGTGATTAGAATAAGCCTTGGAATGCACAAAATAACGAAAATGTTCATCCAATGACACAAACGCACTCATTCGATGAACTACATTCCTTAACAACGAAAAGTGATTAGAATAAGCCTTGGAATGCACAAAATGACGTAAATGTTCATCCAATGACACAAACACACTTATTGGATAAACTACATTCCTTATGAACCAAAAGTGATTAGAATAAGCCTTGGAATGCACAAAATGACATAAATGTTCATCCAATGACACAAACGCACTCATTGGATGAACTACCTTCCTTAAGAACAAAAAGTGATTAGAATAAGCCTTGGAATGCACAAAATGACGTAAATGTTCATCCAATGACACAAACGAACTCATTGGATGAACTACATTCCTTAACAACGAAAAGTGAATAGAATAAGCCTTGGAATGAACAAAATGACGTAAATGTTAAATTAATGACACAAACGCACTTATTGGATGAAAACCATTGGTTAAGAACGAAAAGTGATTAGAATAAGCCTTGGAATGCACAAAATGACATAAATGTTCATCCGATGACACAAACGCACTCATTGGATGAACTACATTGGTTAAAAACAAAAAGTGATTAGAATAAGCCTTGGAATGCACCAAATGACGTAAACGTTCATTCAATGACACAAATGCACTCATTGGATGAACTACATTCCTTAACAACGAAAAGTGAATAGAATAAGCCTTGGAATGAACAAAATGACGTAAATGTGAAATTAATGACACAAACGCACTTATTGGATGAAAACCATTGGTTAAGAACGAAAAGTGATTAGAATAAGCCTTGGAATGCACCAAATGATGTAAATGTTCATCCAATGACACAAACGCACTTACTGGATGGACAACATTGGATAAGAACGAAAAGAGATTAGAATAAGCCTTGGAATGTACGAAATGACGTAAATGTTCATCCAATGACCCAAACGCACTTATTGGATGAACAACATTGGTTAAGAACGAAAAGTGATTCAAATAAGCCTTGGAATGCACAGAATGACGGAAATGTTCATCCAAGGTGACAAACGCACTTATTGGATGAACAACATTGATTAAGAACGAAAAGTGATTAACATAAACCTTGGAATGCACAAAATGACGGAAATGTTCATCCAATGAGACAAACGCACTTATTGGATGAACAACATTGGTTAACAACGAAAAGTGATTAGAATAAGCCTTGGAATGCAAAAAATTACGTAAATGTTCATCCAATGACACAAACGCACTCATTGGATGAACAACATTGGTTAAGAACGAAAAGTGATTAAAATCGGCCTTGGAATGCACAAAAAGACCGAAATGTTCATCCAATGAGACAAACGCACTCATTGGATGAACAACATTGGTTAACAACGAAAAGTGATTTGAATAAGCCTTTTGATGCACAAAATGACGTAAATGTTCATCCAATGATACAAACGCACTTATTGGATGAACAACATTGGTTAAGAACGAAAATTGATTAGCATAAGCCTTGGAATGCACAAAATGACGGAAATGTTCATCCAATGAGACACAGGCACTTATTGGATGAACAACATCGGTTAACAACGAAAAGTGATTAGCATAAGCCTTGGAATGCACAAAATAAAGTAAATGTTCATCCAATGACACAAACGCACTTATTGGATTAACTACATTTCCTAAGAACGAAAAGTGATTAGAATAAGCCTTGGAATGTACGAAATGACGTAAATGTTCATCCAATGACACAAACGCACTTATAGGATGAACTACATTCGTTAACAAGGAAAAGTGATTAGAATAAGCCTTGGAATGCAAAAAATTATGTAAATGTTCATCCAATGACACAAACCCACCTATTGGATGAACTACATTCCTTAACAACGAAAAGTGATTAGAATAAGCTTTGGAATGCACAAAATGACGTAAATTTTCATCCAATGACACAAACGCACTTATTGGATGAACTACATTCCTTAAGAACGAAAAGTGATTAGAATAAGCCTCAGAATGCACAAAATACCGTAAATGTTCATCCAATGACACAAACGCACTCATTGGATGAACCACATTTCTTAACCACGAAAAGTGATTAGAATAAGCCTTGGAATGCACAAAATGACGTAAATGGTCATCCAATGACACAACTGCACTTATTGGATAAACAACATTCGTTAAGAACGAAAAGTTATTAGAATAAGCCTAGGAATACAAAAAATGACGTAAATGTTAAATTAATGACACAAACGCACTAATTGGATGAACTACATTCCTTAAGAACGAAAAGTGAATAGAATAAGCCTTGGAATGCACAAAATGACGTAAATACTCATCCAATGACACAAACGCACTTTTTGGATGAACTACATTCCTTAAGAACGAAAAGTGATTAGAGTAAGCTTTGAATGCACAAAATGACGTTAATGTTAAATTAATGACACAAACGTACTTATTGGATGAACAACATTGGTTAAGAACGAAAAGTGATTAGAATAAGCCTTGGAATGCACAAAATAACGTAAATGTTAAATTAATGACACAAACGCACTTATTGGATGAACAACATTACTTAAGAACGAAAAGTGATTAGAATAAGCCTTCGAATGCACAAAATGACGTAAATGTTCATCCAATGACACAAACGCACTTATTGGATGAAAACCATTGGGTAAGAACGAAAAGTGATTAGAATAAGCCTTGGAATGCACAAAATGACGGAAATGTTCATCCAATGAGACACACGCACTTATTGGATGAACAACATTGGTTAACAACGAAAAGTGATTAGCATAAGCCTTGGAATGCACAAAATGACGTAAATGTTCATCCAACGACACAAACGCACTCATTGGATGAACTACATTTCTTAACCACGAAAAGTGATTAGAATAAGCCTTGGAATGCACAAAATGACGAAAATGTTCATCCAATGACACAAACGCACTTATTGGATGAACTACATTCCTTAAGAACGAAAAGTGATTAGAATAAGCCTTGGAATGCACAAAATGACGAAAATGTTCATCCAATGACACAAACGCACTCATTGGATGAACTACATTCCTTAACAACGAAAAGTGATTAGAATAAGCCTTGGAATGCACAAAATGACGTAAATGTTCATCCAATGACACAAACGCACTTATTGGATAAACTACATTCCTTATGAACCAAAAGTGATTAGAATAAGCCTTGGAATGCACAAAATGACATAAATGTTCATCCAATGACACAAACGCACTCATTGGATGAACTACATTCCTTAAGAACAAAAAGTGATTAGAATGAGCCTTGGAATGCACAAAATGACGTAAATGTTCATCCAATGACACAAACGAACTCATTGGATGAACTACATTCCTTAACAACGAAAAGTGAATAGAATAAGCCTTGGAATGAACAAAATGTCGTAAATGTTAAATTAATGACACAAACGCACTTATTGGATGAAAAGTATTGGTTAAGAACGAAAAGTGATTAGAATAAGCCTTGGAATGCACAAAATGACATAAATGTTCATCCAATGACACAAACGCACTCATTGGATGAACTACATTGGTTAAAAACAAAAAGTGATTAGAATAAGCCTTGGAATGCACCAAATGACGTAAACGTTCATTCAATGACACAAATGCACTCATTGGATGAACAACATTCCTTAACAACGAAAAGTGAATAGAATAAGCTTTGGAATGCACAAAATGACGTAAATGTGAAATTAATGACACAAACGCATTTATTGGATGAACTACATTCCTTAAGAACGAAAACTGATTAGAATAAGCCTTGGAATGCACAAAATGACGTAAATGGTCATCCAATGACACAAACACACTTATTGGATGAACTACATTCCTTAAAAACGAAAAGTGATTAGAATAAGCCTTGGAATGCACAAAATGACGTAAATGTTCATCCAATGACACAAACGCACTTATTGGATGAAAACGATTGGTTAAGAACGAAAAGTGATTAGAATAAGCCTTGGAATGCACAAAATGACGGAAATGTTCATCCAATGAGACACACGCACTTATTGGATGAACAACATTGGTTAACAACGAAAAGTGATTAGCATAAGCCTTGGAATGCACAAAATGACGTAAATGTTCATTCAACGACACAAACGCACTCATTGGATGAACTACATTTCTTAACCACGAAAAGTGATTAGAATAAGCCTTGGAATGCACAAAATGACGAAAATGTTCATCCAATGACACAAACGCACTTATTGGATGAACTACATTCCTTAAGAACGAAAAGTGATTAGAATAAGCCTTGGAATGCACAAAATGACGAAAATGTTCATCCAATGACACAAACGCACTCATTGGATGAACTACATTCCTTAACAACGAAAAGTGATTAGAATAAGCCTTGGAATGCACAAAATGACGTAAATGTTCATCCAATGACACAAACGCACTTATTGGATAAACTACATTCCTTATGAACCAAAAGTGATTAGAAAAAGCCTTGGAATGCACAAAATGACATAAATGTTCATCCAATGACACAAACGCACTCATTGGATGAACTACATTCCTTAAGAACAAAAAGTGATTAGAATGAGCCTTGGAATGCACAAAATGACGTAAATGTTCATCCAATGACACAAACGAACTCATTGGAAGAACAACATTCCTTAACAACGAAAAGTGAATAGAATAAGCCTTGGAATGAACAAAATGACGTAAATGTTAAATTAATGACACAAACGCACTCATTGGATGAATTACATTCCTTAAGAACAAAAAGTGATTAGAATAAGCCTTGGAATGCACAAAATGACGTAAATGTTCATCCAATGACACAAATGCACTCATTGGATGAACAACATTCCTTAACAACGAAAAGTGAATAGAATAAGCCTTTGAATGCACAAAATGACGTAAATGTTCATCCAATGACACAAACGCACTTATTGGATGAACTAAATTCCTTAAGAACGAAAAGTGATTAGAATAAGCCTTGGAATGCACAAAATGACGTAAATGTACATCCAATGACACCAACGCACTCATTGGATGAACTACATTCCTTAAGAACGAAAAGTGATTAGAATAAGCCTTGGAATGCACAAAATGACGTAAATGTTAAATTAATGACACAAACGCACTTATTGGATGAACTACATTCCTTAAGAACGAAAAGTGATTAGAATAAGCCTTGGAATGCACAAAATGACGTAAATGTTAAATTAATGACACAAACGCACTTATTGGATGAACTACATCCTTTAAGAACGAAAAGTGATTAGAATAAGCCTTGGAATGCACAAAATGACGTAAATGTTCATCCAATGACACAAAAGCTCTAATTGGATGAACTACATTTCCTAACCACGAAAAATGATTAGAATAAGCCTTGGAATGCACAAAATGACGTAAATGTTCATCCAATGACACAAACGCACTTATTGGATAAACAACATTTGTTAAGAACGAAAAGTTATTAGAATAAGCCTTGGAATGCAAAAATTGACGTAAATGTTAAATTAATGACACAAACGCACATACTGGCTGAACTACATTCCGTAAGAGCGAAAAGTGATTAGAATAAGCCTTGGAATGCACAAAATGACGTAAATGTTCATCGAATGACACAAACGCACTTATTGGATAAACTACATTCCTTAAGAACGAAAAGTGATTAGAATAAGCCTCGGAATACACAAAATGACGTAAATGTTCATCCAATGACACAAACGCACTTATTGGATGAACAACATTAGTTAAGAACGAAAAGTGATTAGAATAAACCTTGGAATGCACAAAATGACATAAATGTTCATCCAATGACACAAACGCACTCATAGGATGAACTATATTTCGTAACCACGAAAAGTGATTAGAATAAGCCTTGGAATGCACAAAATGACGTAAATGTACATCCAATGACACAAACGCACTTATTGCATAAACAACATTCGTTAAAAACGAAAAAGTTGTTTGAATAAGCCTAGGATTGCAAAAAATGACGTAAATGTTAAATTAATGACACAAACGCACATATTGGATGAACAACATTGGTTAAGAACGAAAAGTTCTTAGAATAAGCCTTGGAATGCATAAAATGATGTAAATGTTCATCCAATGACACAACCGCATTCATTGGATGAACAACATTCCTTATCATTGAAAAGTGAATAGAATAAGCCTTGGAATGCAAAAAATGACGTAAATGTTCATCCAATGACACAAACGCACTTATTGGATGAACAACATTGGTTAAGAACGAAAAGTTATTAGAATAAGCCTTGGAATGCAAAAATTGACGTAAATGTTAAATTAATGACACAAACGCACATATTGGATGAACTACATTCCGTAAGAATGAAAAGTGATTAGAATAAGTCTTGGAATGCACAAAATGACGTAAATGTTCATCCAATGACACAAACGCACTCATTGGATGAACTACATTGGTTAAAAACAAAAAGTGATTAGAATAAGCCTTGGAATGCACAAAATGACGTAAATGTTAAATTCATGACACAAACGCACTTATTGGATGAACTACATTCCTTAAGAACGAAAAGTGATTAGAATAAGGCTCGGAATGCAGAAAATGACGTAAATGTTCATCCAATGACACAAACGCACTCATTGGATGAACTACATTCCTTAACAACGAAAAGTGATTAGAATAAGCCTTGGAATGCACAAAATGACGTAAATGTTCATCCAATGACACAAACGCACTTATTGGATGAACTACATTCCTTAAGAACGAAAAGTGATTAGAATAAGCCTTGGAATGTACAAAATGACGTAAATGTTCATCCAATGACACAAACGCACTCATTGGATGAACTACATTCCTTAAGAACGAAAAGTGATTAGAATAAGCCTTGGAATGCACAAAATGACGTAAATGTTTATCCAATGACACAAACGAACTCATTGGATGAATTACATTCCTTAACAACGAAAAGTGAATAGAATAAGCCTTGGAATGAACAAAATGACGTAAATGTTAAATTAATCACACAAACGCACTTATTGGATGAAAACCATTGGTTAAGAACGAAAAGTGATTAGAATAAGCCTTGGAATGCACAAAATGACATAAATGTTCATCCAATGACACAAACGCAATCATTGGATGAACAACATTCCTTAACAACGAAGAGTTAACAGAATAAGCATTGGAATGCATAAAATGACATAAATGTTCATCCAATGACACAAACGCACTCATTGGATGAACTACATTCCTTAAGAACAAAAAGTGATTAGAATGAGCCTTGGAATGCAAAAAATGACGTAAATGTTCATCCAATGACACAAACGAACTCATTGGAAGAACAACATTCCTTAACAACGAAAAGTGAATAGAATAAGCCTTGGAATGAACAAAATGACGTAAATGTTAAATTAATGACACAAACGCACTCATTGGATGAACTACATTCCTTAAGAACAAAAAGTGATTAGAATAAGCCTTGGAATGCACAAAATGACGTAAATGTTCATCCAATGACACAAATGCACTCATTGGATGAACAACATTCCTTAACAACGAAAAGTGAATAGAATAAGCCTTTGAATGCACAAAATGACGTAAATGTTCATCCAATGACACAAACGCACTTATTGGATGAACTAAATTCCTTAAGAACGAAAAGTGATTAGAATAAGCCTTGGAATGCACAAAATGACGTAAATGTACATCCAATGACACCAACGCACTCATTGGATGAACTACATTCCTTAAGAACGAAAAGTGATTAGAATAAGCCTTGGAATGCACAAAATGACGTAAATGTTAAATTAATGACACAAACGCACTTATTGGATGAACTACAT
>JBBPBO010001984.1:40619729-40648435 GCA_037974295.1 Cicer cuneatum | reverse complement strand
ATTGGATGAAGTACATTCCTTAAGAACGGAAAGTGATTAGAATAAGCCTTGGAATGCACAAAATAACATAAATGTTCATCCAATGACAAAAACGCACTCATTGGATGAACTACATTCCTTAAGAACAAAAAGTGATTAGAATAAGCCTTGGAATGCACGAAACGACGTAAACGTTCATCCAACGACACAAACGCACTCATTGGATGAACAACATTCCTTAACAACGAAAAGTGAATAGAATAAGCCTTGGAATGCACAAAATGACGTAAATGTTAAATTAATGACACAAACGCACTTATTGGATGAACAACATTGGTTAAGAACAAAAAGTGATTAGAATAAGTCTTGGAATGCACAAAATGACGTAAATGTTAAATTAATAACACAAACGCAATTATTGGATGAACTACATTCCTTAAGAACGAAAAGTGATTAGAATAAGCCTTGGAATGCACAAAATGACGTAAATGTTTATCCAATGACCCAAACGAACTCATTGGATGAACTACATTCCTTAACAACGAAAAGTGAATAGAATAAGCCTTGGAATGAACAAAATGACGTAAATGTTAAATTAATGACACAAACGCACTTATTGGATGAACAACATTGGTTAAGAACGAAAAGTGATTAGAATAAGCCTTGGAATGCACAAAATGACTTAAATCTTAAATTAATGACACAAACACACTCATTGGATGAACTACATTCCTTAAGTACGAAAAGTGATTAGAATAAGCATTGGAATGCACAAAATGACGTAAAGGTTCATCCAATGACACAAACGCACTTATTGGATGAACTACATTCCTTAAGAACGAAAAGTGATTAGAATAAGCATGGGAATGCACAAAATGACGTAAATGTTAAATTAATGACACAAACACACCTAACGGATGAACAACATTCCTTAAGAAGCAAAAGTGATTAGAATAAGCCTCGGAATGCACAAAATGACGTAAATGTTCATCCAATGACACAGACGTACGCATTGGATGAACTTCATTCATTAACAACGAAAAGTGCTTAGAATAAGCCTTGGCATGCACAAAATGACGTAAATGTTCATCCAATGACACAAACGCACTTATTGGATGAACTACATTACTTAAGAACGAAAAGTGATTAGAATAAGCCTGGGAATGCACAAAATGACGTAAATGTTAAATTAATGACACAAACACACTTAATGGATGAACTACATTCCTTAAGAACAAAAAGTGATTAGAATAACCCTCGGAATGCACAAAATGACGTAAATGTTCATCCAATGACACAAACGCACTTATTGGATGAACTACATTCCTTAAGCACGAAAAGTGATTATAATACGCCATGGAATGCACAAAATGACGTAAATGTTCATCCATTGACACAAACGCACTTATTGGATGAACTACATTCCTTAAGAACGAAAAGTGATTAGAATAAGCCTTGGAATGCACAAAATGACGTAAATGTTAAATTAATGACACAAACACACTTATTGGATAAACAACATTGGTTAAGAACGAAAAGTGATTAGAATAAGCCTTGGAATGCACAAAATGACGTAAATGTTCATCCAATGACACAAACGCACGCATTGGATGAACTACATTCATTAACAACGAAAAGTGATTAGAATAAGCCTTGGAATGCACAAAATGACGTAAATGTTCATCCAATGACACAAACGCACTTATTGGATGAACAACATTGGTTAAGAACGAAAAGTGATTAGAATAAGCCTTGGAATGCACAAAATGACGTAAATCTTAAATTAATGACACAAACACACACATTGGATGAACTACATTCCTTAAGTACGAAAAGTGATTATAATAAGCATTGGAATGCACAAAATGACGTAAATGTTCATCCATTGACACAAACGCACTTATTGGATGAACTACATTCCTTAACAACGAAAAGTGATTAGAATAAGCCTGGGAATGCACAAAATGACGTAAATGTTAAATTAATGACACAAACACACTTAATGGATGAACTACATTCCTTAAGAACAAAAAGTGATTAGAATAAGCCTCGGAATGCACAAAATGACGTAAATGTTCATCCAATGACACAAACGCACTTATTGGATGAACTACATTCCTTAAGCACGAAAAGTGATTAGCATAAGCCATGGAATGCACAAAATGACGTAAATGTTCGTCCAATGACACAAACACACTTTATTGGATGAACTACATTCCTTAACAACGAAAAGTGAATAGAATAAGCTTTGGAATGCACAAAATGACGTAAATGTTCATCCAATGACAAAAACGCACTTATTGGATGAACAACATTGGTTAAGAACGAAAAGTGATTAGAATAAGCCTTGGAATGCACAAAATGACTTTAATGTTAAATTAATGACACAAACGCACTTATTGGATGAACTACATTCCTTAAGAACGAAAAGTGATTAGAATAAGCCTTGGAATGCACAAAATGACGTAAATGTTAAATTAATGACACAAACACACTTATTGGATGAACAACATTGGTTAAGAACGAAAAGTGATTAGAATAAGCCTTGGAATGCACAAAATGACGTAAATGTTCATCCAATGACACAAACGCACGCATTGGATGAACTACATTCATTAACAACGAAAAGTGATTAGAATAAGCCTTGGAATGCACAAAATGACGTAAATGTTCATCCAATGACACAAACGCACTTATTGGATGAACAACATTGGTTAAGAACGAAAAGTGATTAGAATAAGCCTTGGAATGCACAAAATGACTTTAATGTTAAATTAATGACACAAACGCACTTATTGGATGAACTACATTCCTTAAGAACGAAAAGTGATTAGAATAAGCCTTGGAATGCACAAAATGACATAAATGTTAAATAAATGACACAAACGCACTTAATGGATGAACTACATTCCTTAAGAACCAAAAGTGATTAGAATAAGCCTCGGAATGCAGAAAATGACGTAAATGTTCATCCAATGACACAAACAAACTCATTGGATGAAGTACATTCCTTAAGAACGGAAAGTGATTAGAATAAGCCTTGGAATGCACAAAATAACATAAATGTTCATCCAATGACAAAAACGCACTCATTGGATGAACTACATTCCTTAAGAACAAAAAGTGATTAGAATAAGCCTTGGAATGCACGAAACGACGTAAACGTTCATCCAACGACACAAACGCAATCATTGGATGAACAACATTCCTTAACAACGAAAACTGAATAGAATAAGCCTTGGAATGCACAAAATGACGTAAATGTTAAATTAATGACACAAACGCACTTATTGGATGAACTACATTCCTTAAGAACGAAAAGTGATTAGAATAAGCCTTGGAATGCACAAAATGACGTAAATGTTAAATTAATGACACAAACACACTCATTGGATGAACAACATTGGTTAAGAACGAAAAGTGATTAGAATAAGCCTTGGAATGCACAAAATGACGTAAATGTTCATCCAATGACACAAACGCACGCATTGGATGAACTACATTCATTAACAACGAAAAGTGATTAGAATAAGCCTTGGAATGCACAAAATGACGTAAATGTTCATCCAATGACACAAACGCACTTATTGGATGAACAACATTGGTTAAGAACGAAAAGTGATTAGAATAAGCCTTGGAATGCACAAAATGACTTTAATGTTAAATTAATGACACAAACGCACTTATTGGATGAACTACATTCCTTAAGAACAAAAAGTGATTAGAATAAGCCTTGGAATGCACAAAATGACATAAATGTTAAATAAATGACACAAACGCACTTAATGGATGAACTACATTCCTTAAGAACCAAAAGTGATTAGAATAAGCCTCGGAATGCAGAAAATGACGTAAATGTTCATCCAATGACACAAACGCACTCATTGGATGAAGTACATTCCTTAAGAACGGAAAGTGATTAGAATAAGCCTTGGAATGCACAAAATAACATAAATGTTCATCCAATGACAAAAACGCACTCATTGGATGAACTACATTCCTTAAGAACAAAAAGTGATTAGAATAAGCCTTGGAATGCACGAAACGACGTAAACGTTCATCCAACGACACAAACGCAATCATTGGATGAACAACATTCCTTAACAACGAAAACTGAATAGAATAAGCCTTGGAATGCACAAAATGACGTAAATGTTAAATTAATGACACAAACGCACTTATTGGATGAACTACATTCCTTAAGAACGAAAAGTGATTAGAATAAGCCTTGGAATGCACAAAATGACGTAAATGTTAAATTAATGACACAAACACACTCATTGGATGAACAACATTGGTTAAGAACGAAAAGTGATTAGAATAAGCCTTGGAATGCACAAAATGACGTAAATGTTCATCCAATGACACAAACGCACGCATTGGATGAACTACATTCATTAACAACGAAAAGTGATTAGAATAAGCCTTGGAATGCACAAAATGACGTAAATGTTCATCCAATGACACAAACGCACTTATAGGATGAACTACATTCCTTAAGCACGAAAAGTGATTAGTATAAGCCATGGAATGCACAAAATGACGTAAATGTTAAATTAATGACACAATCGCACTTATTGGATGAACAACATTGGTTAAGAACGAAAAGTGATTAAAATAAGCCTTGGAATGCACAAAATGACGTAAATGTTCGTCCAATGACACAAACGCACTTATTGGATGAACTACATTCCTTAACAACGAAAAGTGAATAGAATAAGCTTTGGAATGCACAAAATGACGTAAATGTTCATCCAATGACAAAAACGCACTTATTGGATGAACAACATTGGTTAAGAACGAAAAGTGATTAGAATAAGCCTTGGAATGCACAAAATGACTTTAATGTTAAATTAATGACACAAACGCACTTATTGGATGAACTACATTCCTTAAGAACGAAAAGTGATTAGAATAAGCCTTGGAATGCACAAAATGACATAAATGTTAAATAAATGACACAAACGCACTTAATGGATGAACTACATTCCTTAAGAACCAAAAGTGATTAGAATAAGCCTCGGAATGCAGAAAATGACGTAAATGTTCATCCAATGACACAAACGCACTCATTGGATGAAGTACATTCCTTAAGAACGGAAAGTGATTAGAATAAGCCTTGGAATGCACAAAATAACATAAATGTTCATCCAATGACAAAAACACACTCATTGGATGAACTACATTCCTTAAGAACAAAAAGTGATTAGAATAAGCCTTGGAATGCACGAAACGACGTAAACGTTCATCCAACGACACAAACGCACTCATTGGATGAACAACATTCCTTAACAACGAAAAGTGAATAGAATAAGCCTTGGAATGCACAAAATGACGTAAATGTTAAATTAATGACACAAACGCACTTATTGGATGAACTACATTCCTTAAGAACGAAAAGTGATTAGAATAAGCCTTGGAATGCACAAAATGACGTAAATGTTAAATTAATGACACAAACACACTTATTGGATAAACAACATTGGTTAAGAACGAAAAGTGATTAGAATAAGCCTTGGAATGCACAAAATGACGTAAATGTTCATCCAATGACACAAACGCACGCATTGGATGAACTACATTCATTAACAACGAAAAGTGATTAGAATAAGCCTTGGAATGCACAAAATGACGTAAATGTTCATCCAATGACACAAACGCACTTATTGGATGAACAACATTGGTTAAGAACGAAAAGTGATTAGAATAAGCCTTGGAATGCACAAAATGACGTAAATCTTAAATTAATGACACAAACACACACATTGGATGAACTACATTCCTTAAGTACGAAAAGTGATTATAATAAGCATTGGAATGCACAAAATGACGTAAATGTTCATCCATTGACACAAACGCACTTATTGGATGAACTACATTCCTTAACAACGAAAAGTGATTAGAATAAGCCTGGGAATGCACAAAATGACGTAAATGTTAAATTAATGACACAAACACACTTAATGGATGAACTACATTCCTTAAGAACAAAAAGTGATTAGAATAAGCCTCGGAATGCACAAAATGACGTAAATGTTCATCCAATGACACAAACGCACTTATTGGATGAACTACATTCCTTAAGCACGAAAAGTGATTAGCATAAGCCATGGAATGCACAAAATGACGTAAATGTTCGTCCAATGACACAAACACACTTTATTGGATGAACTACATTCCTTAACAACGAAAAGTGAATAGAATAAGCTTTGGAATGCACAAAATGACGTAAATGTTCATCCAATGACAAAAACGCACTTATTGGATGAACAACATTGGTTAAGAACGAAAAGTGATTAGAATAAGCCTTGGAATGCACAAAATGACTTTAATGTTAAATTAATGACACAAACGCACTTATTGGATGAACTACATTCCTTAAGAACGAAAAGTGATTAGAATAAGCCTTGGAATGCACAAAATGACGTAAATGTTCATCCAATGACACAAACGCACTTATTGGATGAACAACATTGGTTAAGAACGAAAAGTGATTAGAATAAGCCTTGGAATGCACAAAATGACGTAAATCTTAAATTAATGACACAAACACACACATTGGATGAACTACATTCCTTAAGTACGAAAAGTGATTATAATAAGCATTGGAATGCACAAAATGACGTAAATGATCATCCAATGACACAAACGCACTTATTGGATGAACTACATTCCTTAACAATGAAATGTGATTAGAATAAGCCTGGGAATGCACAAAATGACGTAAATGTTAAATTAATGACACAAACACACTTAATGGATGAACTACATTCCTTAAGAACAAAAAGTGATTAGAATAAGCCTCGGAATGCACAAAATGACGTAAATGTTCATCCAATGACACAAACGCACTTATAGGATGAACTACATTCCTTAAGCACGAAAAGTGATTAGTATAAGCCATGGAATGCACAAAATGACGTAAATGTTAAATTAATGACACAATCGCACTTATTGGATGAACAACATTGGTTAAGAACGAAAAGTGATTAAAATAAGCCTTGGAATGCACAAAATGACGTAAATGTTCGTCCAATGACACAAACGCACTTATTGGATGAACTACATTCCTTAACAACGAAAAGTGAATAGAATAAGCTTTGGAATGCACAAAATGACGTAAATGTTCATCCAATGACAAAAACGCACTTATTGGATGAACAACATTGGTTAAGAACGAAAAGTGATTAGAATAAGCCTTGGAATGCACAAAATGACTTTAATGTTAAATTAATGACACAAACGCACTTATTGGATGAACTACATTCCTTAAGAACGAAAAGTGATTAGAATAAGCCTTGGAATGCACAAAATGACATAAATGTTAAATAAATGACACAAACGCACTTAATGGATGAACTACATTCCTTAAGAACCAAAAGTGATTAGAATAAGCCTCGGAATGCAGAAAATGACGTAAATGTTCATCCAATGACACAAACGCACTCATTGGATGAAGTACATTCCTTAAGAACGGAAAGTGATTAGAATAAGCCTTGGAATGCACAAAATAACATAAATGTTCATCCAATGACAAAAACGCACTCATTGGATGAACTACATTCCTTAAGAACAAAAAGTGATTAGAATAAGCCTTGGAATGCACGAAACGACGTAAACGTTCATCCAACGACACAAACGCACTCATTGGATGAACAACATTCCTTAACAACGAAAAGTGAATAGAATAAGCCTTGGAATGCACAAAATGACGTAAATGTTAAATTAATGACACAAACGCACTTATTGGATGAACTACATTCCTTAAGAACGAAAAGTGATTAGAATAAGCCTTGGAATGCACAAAATGACGTAAATGTTAAATTAATGACACAAACACACTTATTGGATGAACAACATTGGTTAAGAACGAAAAGTGATTAGAATAAGCCTTGGAATGCACAAAATGACGTAAATGTTCATCCAATGACACAAACGCACGCATTGGATGAACTACATTCATTAACAACGAAAAGTGATTAGAATAAGCCTTGGAATGCACAAAATGACGTAAATGTTCATCCAATGACACAAACGCACTTATTGGATGAACAACATTGGTTAAGAACGAAAAGTGATTAGAATAAGCCTTGGAATGCACAAAATGACTTTAATGTTAAATTAATGACACAAACGCACTTATTGGATGAACTACATTCCTTAAGAACGAAAAGTGATTAGAATAAGCCTTGGAATGCACAAAATGACATAAATGTTAAATAAATGACACAAACGCACTTAATGGATGAACTACATTCCGTAAGAACCAAAAGTGATTAGAATAAGCCTCGGAATGCAGAAAATGACGTAAATGTTCATCCAATGACACAAACGCACTCATTGGATGAAGTACATTCCTTAAGAACGGAAAGTGATTAGAATAAGCCTTGGAATGCACAAAATAACATAAATGTTCCTCCAATGACAAAAACGCACTCATTGGATGAACTACATTCCTTAAGAACAAAAAGTGATTAGAATAATCCTTGGAATGCACGAAACGACGTAAACGTTCATCCAACGACACAAACGCACTCATTGGATGAACAACATTCCTTAACAACGAAAAGTGAATAGAATAAGCCTTGGAATGCACAAAATGACGTAAATGTTAAATTAATGACACAAACGCACTTATTGGATGAACTACATTCCTTAAGTACGAAAAGTGATTAGAATAAGCCTTGGAATGCACAAAATGACGTAAATGTTAAATTAATGACACAAACACACTTATTGGATGAACAACATTGGTTAAGAACGAAAAGTGATTAGAATAAGCCTTGGAATGCACAAAATGACGTAAATGTTCATCCAATGACACAAACGCACTTATTGGATGAACTACATTCCTTAAGAACGAAAAGTGATTAGAATAAGCCTTGGAATGCACAAAATGACGTAAATGTTAAATTAATGACACAAACGCACTTATTGGATGAAGAACATTGGTTAAGAACGAAAAGTGATTAGAATAAACCTTGGAAGGCACAAAATGACGTAAATGTTAAATTAATGACACAAACGCACTTATTGGATGAACAACATTGGTTAAGAACGAAAAGTGATTAGAATAAGCCTTGGAATGCACAAAATGACGTAAATGTTAAATTAATGACACAAACGCACTTATTGGATGAACTACATTCCTTAAGAACGAAAAGTGATTAGAATAAGCCTTGGAATGCACAAAATGACATAAATGTTAAATAAATGACACAAACGCACTTAATGGATGAACTACATTCCTTAAGAACCAAAAGTGATTAGAATAAGCCTCGGAATGCAGAAAATGACGTAAATGTTCATCCAATGACACAAACGCACTCATTGGATGAAGTACATTCCTTAAGAACGGAAAGTGATTAGAATAAGCCTTGGAATGCACAAAATAACATAAATGTTCATCCAATGACAAAAACGCACTCATTGGATGAACTACATTCCTTAAGAACAAAAAGTGATTAGAATAAGCCTTGGAATGCACGAAACGACGTAAACGTTCATCCAACGACACAAACGCACTCATTGGATGAACAACATTCCTTAACAACGAAAAGTGAATAGAATAAGCCTTGGAATGCACAAAATGACGTAAATGTTAAATTAATGACACAAACGCACTTATTGGATGAACTACATTCCTTAAGAACGAAAAGTGATTAGAATAAGCCTTGGAATGCACAAAATGACGTAAATGTTAAATTAATGACACAAACACACTTATTGGATGAACAACATTGGTTAAGAACGAAAAGTGATTAGAATAAGCCTTGGAATGCACAAAATGACGTAAATGTTCATCCAATGACACAAACGCACGCATTGGATGAACTACATTCATTAACAACGAAAAGTGATTAGAATAAGCCTTGGAATGCACAAAATGACGTAAATGTTCATCCAATGACACAAACGCACTTATTGGATGAACAACATTGGTTAAGAACGAAAAGTGATTAGAATAAGCCTTGGAATGCACAAAATGACTTTAATGTTAAATTAATGACACAAACGCACTTATTGGATGAACTACATTCCTTAAGAACAAAAAGTGATTAGAATAAGCCTTGGAATGCACAAAATGACATAAATGTTAAATAAATGACACAAACGCACTTAATGGATGAACTACATTCCTTAAGAACCAAAAGTGATTAGAATAAGCCTCGGAATGCAGAAAATGACGTAAATGTTCATCCAATGACACAAACGCACTCATTGGATGAAGTACATTCCTTAAGAACGGAAAGTGATTAGAATAAGCCTTGGAATGCACAAAATAACATAAATGTTCATCCAATGACAAAAACGCACTCATTGGATGAACTACATTCCTTAAGAACAAAAAGTGATTAAAATAAGCCTTGGAATGCACGAAAAGACGTAAATGTTCATCCAACGACACAAACGCACTCATTGGATGAACAACATTCCTTAACAACGAAAACTGAATAGAATAAGCCTTGGAATGCACAAAATGACGTAAATGTTAAATTAATGACACAAACGCACTTATTGGATGAACTACATTCCTTAAGAACGAAAAGTGATTAGAATAAGCCTTGGAATGCACAAAATGACGTAAATGTTAAATTAATGACACAAACACACTCATTGGATGAACAACATTGGTTAAGAACGAAAAGTGATTAGAATAAGCCTTGGAATGCACAAAATGACGTAAATGTTCATCCAATGACACAAACGCACGCATTGGATGAACTACATTCATTAACAACGAAAAGTGATTAGAATAAGCCTTGGAATGCACAAAATGACGTAAATGTTCATCCAATGACACAAACGCACTTATTGGATGAACAACATTGGTTAAGAACGAAAAGTGATTAGAATAAGCCTTGGAATGCACAAAATGACTTTAATGTTAAATTAATGACACAAACGCACTTATTGGATGAACTACATTCCTTAAGAACGAAAAGTGATTAGAATAAGCCTTGGAATGCACAAAATGACATAAATGTTAAATAAATGACACAAACGCACTTAATGGATGAACTACATTCCTTAAGAACCAAAAGTGATTAGAATAAGCCTCGGAATGCAGAAAATGACGTAAATGTTCATCCAATGACACAAACGCACTCATTCGATGAAGTACATTCCTTAAGAACGGAAAGTGATTAGAATAAGCCTTGGAATGCACAAAATAACATAAATGTTCATCCAATGACAAAAACGCACTCATTGGATGAACTACATTCCTTAAGAACAAAAAGTGATTAGAATAAGCCTTGGAATGCACGAAACGACGTAAACGTTCATCCAACGACACAAACGCACTCATTGGATGAACAACATTCCTTAACAACGAAAACTGAATAGAATAAGCCTTGGAATGCACAAAATGACGTAAATGTTAAATTAATGACATAAACGCACTTATTGGATGAACTACATTCCTTAAGAACGAAAAGTGATTAGAATAAGCCTTGGAATGCACAAAATGACGTAAATGTTCATCCAATGACACAAACGCACGCATTGGATGAACTACATTCATTAACAACGAAAAGTGATTAGAATAAGCCTTGGAATGCACAAAATGACGTAAATGTTCATCCAATGACACAAACGCACTTATTGGATGAACAACATTGGTTAAGAACGAAAAGTGATTAGAATAAGCCTTGGAATGCACAAAATGACTTTAATGTTAAATTAATGACACAAACGCACTTATTGGATGAACTACATTCCTTAAGAACGAAAAGTGATTAGAATAAGCCTTGGAATGCACAAAATGACATAAATGTTAAATAAATGACACAAACGCACTTAATGGATGAACTACATTCCTTAAGAACCAAAAGTGATTAGAATAAGCCTCGGAATGCAGAAAATGACGTAAATGTTCATCCAATGACACAAACGCACTCATTGGATGAAGTACATTCCTTAAGAACGGAAAGTGATTAGAATAAGCCTTGGAATGCACAAAATAACATAAATGTTCATCCAATGACAAAAACGCACTCATTGGATGAACTACATTCCTTAAGAACAAAAAGTGATTAGAATAAGCCTTGGAATGCACGAAACGACGTAAACGTTCATCCAACGACACAAACGCACTCATTGGATGAACAACATTCCTTAACAACGAAAACTGAATAGAATAAGCCTTGGAATGCACAAAATGACGTAAATGTTAAATTAATGACATAAACGCACTTATTGGATGAACTACATTCCTTAAGAACGAAAAGTGATTAGAATAAGCCTTGGAATGCACAAAATGACGTAAATGTTCATCCAATGACACAAACGCACGCATTGGATGAACTACATTCATTAACAACGAAAAGTGATTAGAATAAGCCTTGGAATGCACAAAATGACGTAAATGTTCATCCAATGACACAAACGCACTTATTGGATGAACAACATTGGTTAAGAACGAAAAGTGATTAGAATAAGCCTTGGAATGCACAAAATGACTTTAATGTTAAATTAATGACACAAACGCACTTATTGGATGAACTACATTCCTTAAGAACGAAAAGTGATTAGAATAAGCCTTGGAATGCACAAAATGACGTAAATGTTAAATTAATGACACAAACACACTTATTGGATGAACAACATTGGTTAAGAACGAAAAGTGATTAGAATAAGCCTTGGAATGCACAAAATGACGTAAATGTTCATCCAATGACACAAACGCACGCATTGGATGAACTACATTCATTAACAACGAAAAGTGATTAGAATAAGCCTTGGAATGCACAAAATGACGTAAATGTTCATCCAATGACACAAACGCACTTATTGGATGAACAACATTGGTTAAGAACGAAAAGTGATTAGAATAAGCCTTGGAATGCACAAAATGACTTTAATGTTAAATTAATGACACAAACGCACTTATTGGATGAACTACATTCCTTAAGAACGAAAAGTGATTAGAATAAGCCTTGGAATGCACAAAATGACATAAATGTTAAATAAATGACACAAACGCACTTAATGGATGAACTACATTCCTTAAGAACCAAAAGTGATTAGAATAAGCCTCGGAATGCAGAAAATGACGTAAATGTTCATCCAATGACTCAAACAAACTCATTGGATGAAGTACATTCCTTAAGTACGAAAAGTGATTAGAATAAGCATTGGAATGCACAAAATGACGTAAATGTTCATCCAATGACACAAACGCACTTATTGGATGAACTACATTCCTTAACAACGAAAAGTGATAAGAATATGCCTTGGAATGCACAAAATGACGTAAATGTTCATCCAATGACACAAACGCACTTATTGGATGAACTACATTCCTTAAGAACGAAAAGTGATTAGAATAAGCCTGGGAATGCACAAAATGACGTAAATGTTAAATTAATGACACAAACACACTTAACGGATGAACTACATTCCTTAAGAACAAAAAGTGATTAGAATAAGCCTCGGAATGCACAAAATGACGTAAATGTTCATCCAATGACACAAACGCACGCATTGGATGAACTACATTCATTAACAACGAAAAGTGATTATAATAAGCCTTGGAATGCACAAAATGACGTAAACGTTCATCCAATGACACAAACGCACTTATTGGATGAACAACATTGGTTAAGAACGAAAAGTGATTAAAATAAGCCTTGGAATGCACAAAATGACGTAAATCTTAAATTAATGACACAAACACACTCATTGGATGAACTACATTCCTTAAGTACGAAAAGTGATTAGAATAAGCATTGGAATGCACAAAATGACGTAAATGTTCATCCAATGACACAAACGCACTTATTGGATGAACTACATTCCTTAACAACGAAAAGTGATAAGAATATGCCTTGGAATGCACAAAATGACGTAAATGTTCATCCAATCAAAAAAACGCACTTATTGGATAAACTACATTCCTTATGAACGAAAAGTGATTAGAATAAGCCTTGGAATGCACAAAATGACGTAAATGTTCATCCTATGACACAAACGCACTTATTGGATAAACAACATTGGTTAAGGACGAAAAGTTATTAGAATAACCCTTGGAATGCAAAAAATGACGTAAATGTTATATTAATGACACAAACGCACATATTGGATGAACTACATTCCTTAAGAACAAAAACTGATTAGAATAAGCCTTGGAATGCACAAAATGACGTAAATGTTAAATTAATGACACAAACACACTTATTGGATGAACAACATTGGTTAAGAATGAAAAGTAATTAGAATCAGCCTTGGAATGCACCAAATAACGTAAATGTTAAATTAATGACACAAACGCACTTATTGGATGAACTACATTCCTTAAGAACGAAAAGTGATTAGAAAAAGCCTTGGAATGCACAAAATGACGTTAATGTTCATCCAATGACACAATCGTACTTATTGGATGAACTACATTCCTTAAGAACGAAAAGTGATTAGAATAAGCCTCGGAATGCACAAAATATCGTAAATGTTCATCCAATGACACAAACGCACTCATTGTATGAACTACATTTCTTAACCACGAAAAGTAATTAGAATAAGCCTTGCAATGCACAAAATGACATAAATGTTCATCCAATGACACAAACGCACTTATTGGATAAACAACATTCGTTAAGAACGAAAAGTTATTAGAATAAGCCTAGGAATACAAAAAATGACGTAAATGTTAAATTAATGACACAAACGCACTCATTGGATGAACTACATTCCTTAAGAACAAGAAGTGATTAGAATAAGCCTTGGAATACACAAAATGACGTAAATGTTCATCCAATGACAAAAACGCACTCATTGGATGAACTACATTCCTTATGAACGAAAAGTGAATAGAATAAGCCTTTGAATGCACAAAATGACGTAAATGTTAAATTAATGACACAAACGCACTTATTGGATGAACTACATTCCTTAAGAACGAAAAGTGATTAGAATAAGCCTTGGAATGCACAAAATGACGTAAATGTTAAATTAAAGACACAAACACATTTATTGGATGAACAACATTGGTTATGAACGAAAAGTGATTAGAATAAGCCTTGGAATGCACAAAATGACGTAAATGTTATATTAATGACACAAACGCACATATTGGATGAACTACATTCCTTAAGAACAAAAAGTGATTAGAATAAGCCTTAGAATGCACAAAATGACGTAAATGTTAAATTAATGACACAAACGCACTTATTGGATGAACAACATTGGTTAAGAACGAAAACTAATTAGAATAAGCCTTGGAATGCACCAAATAACGTAAATGTTAAATTAATGATACAAACGCACTTATTGGATGAACTACATTCCTTAAGAACGAAAAGTGATTAGAATAAGCCTTGGAATGCACAAAATGACGTAAATGTTAATCCAATGACACAATCGTACTTATTGGATGAACTACATTACTTAAGAACGAAAAGTGATTAGAATAAGCCTCGGAATGCACAAAATATCGTAAGTGTTCATCCAATGACACAAACGCACTCATTGGATGAGGTACATTCCTTAAGAACGAAAAGTGATTAGAATAAGCCTTGGAATGCACAAAATGACATAAATGTTCATCCAATGACACAAACGCACTCATTGGATGAACTACATTCCTTAAGAACAAAAAGTGATTAGAATAAGCCTTGGAATGCACGAAATGAAGTAAACGTTCATCCAACGACACAAACGCACTCATTGGATGAACAACATTCCTTAACAACGAAAAGTGAATAGAATAAGCCTTGGAATGCACAAAATGACGTAAATGTTCATCCAATGACACAAACGCACTTATTGGATGAACTACATTCCTTAAGAACGAAAAGTGATTAGAATAAGTCTGGGAATGCACAAAATAACGTAAATGTTAAATTAATGACACAAACACACTTAACGGATCAACTACATTCCTTAGGAACAAAAAGTGATTAGAATAAGCCTTGGAATGCACAAAATGACGTAAATATTCATCCAATGACACAAACGCACACATTGGATGAACTACTTTCATTAACAACGAAAAGTGTTTAGAATAAGCCTTCGAATGCACAAAATGACGTAAATGTTCATCCAATGACACAAACGCACTTATTGGATGAACAACATTGGTTAAGAACGAAAAGTGATTAGAATAAGCCTTGGAATGCACAAAATATCGTAAATGTTCATCCAATGACACAAACGCACTCATTGGATGAACTACATTCCTTAAGTACGAAAAGTGATTAGAATAAGCATTGGAATGCACAAAATGACGTAAATGTTAAATTAATGACACAAACGCACTTATTGGATGATTAACTTTGGTTAAGAACGAAAAGTGATTAGAATAAGCCTTGGAAGGCACAAAATAACGTAAATGTTAAATTATTGACACAAATGCACTTATTGGATGAACTACATTCGTTAAGAACGAAAAGTGATTTGAATAAGACTTGGAATGCACAAAATGACGTAAATGTTGATCCAATGACACAAACGCACTCATCGGATGAAGTATATTCCTTAACAACGAAAAGTGAATAGAATAAGGATTGGAATGCACAAAATGACGTAAATGTTCATCCAATGACACAAACGCACTTATTGGATGAACTACATTCCTTAAGAACGAAAAGTGATTAGAATAAGCCTTGGAATGCACAAAATGACGAAAATGTTCATCCAATGACACAAACACACTTATTGGATGAACTACATTCCTTAACAACGAAAAGTGATTAGAATAAGCCTTGGAATGCACAAAATGAAGTAAATGTTCATCCAATGACAAAAACGCACTTTATTGGATAAACTACATTCCTTATGAACGAAAAGTTATTAGAATAAGCCTTGGAATGCAAAAAATGACGTAAATGTTATATTAATGACACAAACGCACATATTGGATGAACTACATTCCTTAAGAACAAAAACTGATTAGAATAAGCCTTGGAATGCACAAAATGACGTAAATGTTAAATTAATGACACAAACGCACTTATTGGATAAACAACATTGGTTAAGAACGAAAACTAATTAGCATAAGCCTTGGAATGCACCAAATAACGTAAATGTTCATCCAATGACACAAACGAACTCATTGGAAGAACAACATTCCTTAACAACGAAAAGTGAATAGAATAAGCCTTGGAATTCACAAAATGACGTAAATGTTAAATTAATGACACAAACGCACTTATTGGATGAACTACATTCCTTAAGAACAAAAAGTGATTAGAATAAGCCTTGGAATGCACAAAATAACATAAATGTTAAATTAATGACACAAACACACTTATTGGATGAACAACATTGGTTAAGAACGAAAAGTGATTAGAATAAGCCTTGGAATGCAAAAAATAACGCAAATGTTAAATTAATGACACAAACGCACTTATTGGATGAACAACATTGGTTAAGAACGAAAAGTGATGACAATAAGCCTTGGAATGCACAAAATAACGTAAATGTTAAATTAATGACACAAACGCACTTATTGGATGAACTACATTCCTGAAGAACCAAAAATGATTAGAATAAGCCTTGGAATGCACCAAATGACGTAAATGTTCAACCCATGACACAAACGCACTCATTGGATGAATAACATTCCTTAACAACGAAAAGTGAATAGAATAAGTCTAGGAATGCAAGTAATGACGTAAATGTACATCCAATGACACAAACGCACTTATTGGATGAACTACATTCCTTAAGAACGAAAAGTGATTAGAATAAGCCTTGGAATGCACAAAATGACGTAAATGTTAAATTAATGACCCAAACACACTTATTGGATGAACAACATTGGTTAAGAATGAAAAGTGATTAGAATAAGCCTTGGAATGCACAAAATGACGTAAATGTTAAATTAATGACACAAACGCACTTAATGGATGAACTACATTCCTTAAGAACAAAAAGTGATTAGAATAAGCCTCGGAATGCAGAAAATGACGTAAATGTTCATCCAATGACACAAACGCACTCATTGGATGAACTACATTCCTTAACAACGAAAAGTGATTAGAATAAGCTTTGGAATGCACAAAATGACGTAAATGTTCATCCAATGACAAAAACACAATTATTGGATGAACAACATTGGTTAAGAACGAAAAGTGATTAGAATAAGCCTTGGAATGCACAAAATAACGTTAATCTTAAATTAATGACACAAACGCACTTATTGGATGAACTACATTCCTTATGAACGAAAAGTGATTAGAATAAGCCTTGGAATGCACAAAATGACGTAAATGTTAAATTATTGACCCAAACACACTTATTGGATGAACAACATTGGTTAAGAACGAAAAGTGATAAGAATAAGCCTTGGAATGCACAAAATGACGTAAATGTTAAATTAATGACACAAACGCACTTAATGGATGAACTACATTCCTTAAGAACAAAAAGTGATTAGAATAAGCCTCGGAATGCAGAAAATGTCGTAAATGTTCATCCAATGACACAAACGCACTCATTGGATGAAAAACATTGGTTAAGAACGACAAGTGATTAGAATAAGCCTTGGAATGCACAAAATGACGTTAATGTTAAATTAATGACACAAACGCACTTATTGGATGAACTACATTCCTTAAGAACGAAAACTTATTAGAATAAGCCTCAGAATGCACAAAATACCGTAAATGTTCATCCAATGACACAAACGCACTCATTGGATGAACTACATTCCTTAAGAACGAAAAGTGATTAGAATAAGCCTTAGAATTCACAAAATGACGTAAATGTTCATCCAATGACAGAAACGCAATCATTGGCTGAACAACATTCCTTAACAACGAAAAGTTAACAGAATAAGCATTGGAATGCACAAAATGACGTAAATGTTCATCCAATGAAACAAACGCACTTATTGGTTGAACTACATCCTTAAGAACGAAAAGTGATTAGAAAAAGCCTTGGAATGCACAAAATGACGTAAATGTTCATCCAATGACACAATCGCACTTATTGGATGAACTACATTCCTTAAGAACGAAAAGTGATTAGAATAAGCCTCGGAATGCACAAAATACCGTAAATGTTCATCCAATGACACAAACGCACTCATTGGACGAACTACATTTCTTAACCACGAAAAGTGATTAGAATAAGCCTTGCAATGCACAAAATGACATAAATGATCATCCAATGACACAAACGCACTTATTGGATAAACAACATTCGTTAAGAACGAAAAGTTATTAGAATAAGCCTAGGAATACAAAAAATGACGTAAATGTTAAATTAATGACACAAACGCACTCATTGGATGAACTACATTCCTTTAGAACAAGAAGTGAATAGAATAAGCCTTGGAATGCACAAAATGACGTAAATGTTCATCCAATAACACAAACGCACTTATTGGATGAACTACATTCCTTAAGAACGAAAAGTGATTAGAATATAAGCCTTGGAATGCACAAAATGACGTAAATGTTCATCCAATGACACAAACGCACTTATTGGTTGAACTACATCCTTAAGAACGAAAAGTGATTAGAATAAGCCTTGGAATGCACAAAATGACGTAAATGTTCATCCAATGACACAATCGCACTTATTGGATGAACTACATTCCTTAAGAACGAAAAGTGATTAGAATAAGCCTCGGAATGCACAAAATACCGTAAATGTTCATCCAATGACACAAACGCACTCATTGGATGAACTACATTTCTTAACCACGAAAAGTGATTAGAATAAGCCTTGCAATGCACAAAATGACATAAATGTTCATCCAATGACACAAACGCACTTATTGGATAAACAACATTCGTTAAGAACGAAAAGTTATTAGAATAAGCCTAGGAATACAAAAAATGACGTAAATGTTAAATTAATGACACAAACGCACTCATTGGATGAACTACATTCCTTTAGAACAAGAAGTGAATAGAATAAGCCTTGGAATGCACAAAATGACGTAAATGTTCATCCAATAACACAAACGCACTTATTGGATGAACTACATTCCTTAAGAACGAAAAGTGATTAGAATATAAGCCTTGGAATGCACAAAATGACGTAAATGTTCATCCAATGACACAAACGCACGCATTGGATGAACTACATTCATTTACAACGAAAAGTGATTAGAATAAGCCTTGGAATGCACCAAATGACGTAAACGTTCATCCAACGACACAAATGCACTCATTGGATGAACAACATTCCTTAACAACGAAAAGTGAATAGAATAAGCCTTGGAATGCACAAAATGACGTAAATGTTAAATTAATGACACAAACGCACTTATTGGATGAACTACATTCCTTAAGAACTAAAAGTGAAAAGAATAAGCCTCGGAATGCAGAAAATGACGTAAATGTTCATCCAATGACACAAACGCACTCATTGGATGAACTACATTCCTTAACAACGAAAAGTGATTAGAATAAGCCTTGGAATGCACAAAATGACGTAAATGTTCATCCAATGACACAAACGCACTTATTGGATGAACTACATTCCTTAACAACGAAAAGTGATTAGAATAAGTCTTGGAATGCACAAAATGACGTAAATGTTCATCCAATGACAAAAACGCACTTATTGGATAAACTACATTCCTTATGAACGAAAAGTGATTAGAATAAGCCTTGGAATGCACAAAATGACGTAAATGTTCATCCTATGACACAAACGCACTTATTGGATAAACAACATTGGTTAAGAACGAAAAGTTATTAGAATAAACCTTGGAATGCAAAAAAATGACGTAAATGTTATATTAATGACACAAACGCACATATTGGATGAACTACATTCCTTAAGAACAAAAAGTGATTAGAATAAGCCTTGGAATGCACAAAATGACGTAAATGTTAAATTAATGACACAAACGCAGTTATTGGATGAACAACATTGGTTAAGAACGAAAAGTAATTAGAATAAATCCTTGGAATGCACCAAATAACATAAATGTTAAATTAATGACACAAACGCACTTATTGGATGAACTACATTGCTTAAGAACGAAAAGTGATTTGAATAAGCCTTGGAATGCACAAAATGACGTAAATGTTAAATTAATGACACAAACGCACTTAATAGATGAACAACATTGGTTAACAACGAAAAGTGATAGAATAAGCCTTGGAATGCACAAAATGACGTAAATGTTCATCCAATGACACGAACGCACTTATTGGATAAACAACATTGGTTAAGAACGAAAAGTGATTAGAATAAGCCATGGAATGCACAAAATGACGTAAATGTTAAATTAATGATACAAACGCACTTATTGGATGAACAACATTGGTTAAGAACGAAAAGTGATTAGAATAAGTCTTGGAATGCACAAAATGACACAAACGCACTTATTGGATGAACTACATTCCTTAAGAACGAAAAGTGATTAGAATAAGCCTTGGAATGCACAGAATGACGTAAATGTTAAATTAATGACACAAACACACTTATTGGATGAACAACATTGGTTAAAAACGAAAAGTGATTACAATATGCCTTGGAACGCACAAAATGACGTAAATGTTCATCCAATGACAAAAACGCACTTATTGGATAAACTACATTCCTTAATAACGAAAAGTGATTAGAATAAGCCTTGGAATGCACAAATAGACGTAAATGTTCATCCAATGACACAAACGCACTTATTGGATGAACAACATTTGTTAAGAACGAAAAGTGATTAGAATAAGCCTTGGAATGCACAAAATGATGTAAATGTTAAATTAATGACACAAACGCAGTTATTGGATGAACAACATTCGTTAAGAACGAAAAGTTATTAGAATAAGCCTAGGAATACAAAAAATGACGTAAATGTTAAATTAATGACACAAACGCACTCATTGGATGAACTACATTCCTTTAGAACAAGAAGTGAATAGAATAAGCCTTGGAATGCACAAAATGACGTAAATGTTCATCCAATAACACAAACGCACTTATTGGATGAACTACATTCCTTAAGAACGAAAAGTGATTAGAATATAAGCCTTGGAATGCACAAAATGACGTAAATGTTCATCCAATGACACAAACGCACGCATTGGATGAACTACATTCATTTACAACGAAAAGTGATTAGAATAAGCCTTGGAATGCACCAAATGACGTAAACGTTCATCCAACGACACAAATGCACTCATTGGATGAACAACATTCCTTAACAACTAAAAGTGAATAGAATAAGCCTTGGAATGCACAAAATGACGTAAATGTTAAATTAATGACACAAACGCACTTATTGGATGAACTACATTCCTTAAGAACAAAAAGTGAAAAGAATAAGCCTCGGAATGCAGAAAATGACGTAAATGTTCATCCAATGACACAAACGCACTCATTGGATGAACTACATTCCTTAACAACGAAAAGTGATTAGAATAAGTCTTGGAATGCACAAAATGACGTAAATGTTCATCCAATGACAAAAACGCACTTATTGGATAAACTACGTTCCTTATGAACGAAAAGTGATTAGAATAAGCCTTGGAATGCACAAAATGACGTAAATGTTCATCCTATGACACAAACGCACTTATTGGATAAACAACATTGGTTAAGAACGAAAAGTTATTAGAATAAACCTTGGAATGCAAAAAAATGACGTAAATGTTATATTAATGACACAAACGCACATATTGGATGAACTACATTCCTTAAGAACAAAAAGTGATTAGAATAAGCCTTGGAATGCACAAAATGACGTAAATGTTAAATTAATGACACAAACGCAGTTATTGGATGAACAACATTGGTTAAGAACGAAAAGTAATTAGAATAAATCCTTGGAATGCACCAAATAACATAAATGTTAAATTAATGACACAAACGCACTTATTGGATGAACTACATTGCTTAAGAACGAAAAGTGATTTGAATAAGCCTTGGAATGCACAAAATGACGTAAATGTTAAATTAATGACACAAACGCACTTAATAGATGAACAACATTGGTTAACAACGAAAAGTGATAGAATAAGCCTTGGAATGCACAAAATGACGTAAATGTTCATCCAATGACACAAACGCACTTATTGGATAAACAACATTGGTTAAGAACGAAAAGTGATTAGAATAAGCCATGGAATGCACAAAATGATGTAAATGTTAAATTAATGATACAAACGCACTTATTGGATGAACAACATTGGTTAAGAACGAAAAGTGATTAGAATAAGTCTTGGAATGCACAAAATGACACAAACGCACTTATTGGATGAACTACATTCCTTAAGAACGAAAAGTGATTAGAATAAGCCTTGGAATGCACAAAATGACGTAAATGTTAAATTAATGACACAAACACACTTATTGGATGAACAACATTGGTTAAGAACGAAAAGTGATTACAATATGCCTTGGAACGCACAAAATGACGTAAATGTTCATCCAATGACAAAAACGCACTTATTGGATAAACTACATTCCTTAATAACGAAAAGTGATAAGAATAAGCCTTGGAATGCACAAATAGACGTAAATGTTCATCCAATGACACAAACGCACTTATTGGATGAACAACATTTGTTAAGAACGAAAAGTGATTAGAATAAGCCTTGGAATGCACAAAATGATGTAAATGTTAAATTAATGACACAAACGCAGTTATTGGATGAACAACATTGGTTAAGAAAGAAAAGTGATTAGAATAAGCCTGGGAATGCACAAAATGACGTAAATGTTAAATTAATGACACAAACGCACTTATTGGATGAACAACATTGGTTAAGAACGAAAAGTGATTAGAATAAGTCTTGGAATGCACAAAATGACGTAAATGTTCATCCAATGACACCAACGCACTTATTGGATGAACTACATTCCTTAACAACGAAAAGTGAATAGAATAAGCTTTGGAATGCACAAAATGACGTTAATGTTAAATTAATGACACAAACGCAGTTATTGGATGAACAACATTGGTTAAGAATGAAAAGTGATTAGAATAAGCCTTGGAATGCACAAAATGACGTAAATGTTAAATTAATGACACAAACGCACTTATTGGATGAACTACATTCCTTAAGAACAAAAAGTGATTAGAATAAGCCTTGGAATGTACAAAATAACGTAAATGTTAAATTAATGACACAAACCCACTTAATGGATGAACTACATTCCTTAAGAACAAAAAGTGATTAGAATAAGCCTCGGAATGCAGAAAATGACGTAAATGTTCATCCAATGACACAAACGCACTCATTGGATGAAGTACATTCGTTAAGAACGAAAAGTGATTAGAATAAGCTTTGGAATGCACAAAATGACGTAAATGTTCATCCAATGACAAAAACGCACTTATTGGATGAACAACATTGGTTAAGAACGAAAAGTGATTACAATAAGCCTTGGAATGCACAAAATGACGTTAATGTTAAATTAATGACACAAACGCACTTATTGGATGAACTACATTCCTTAAGAACAAAAAGTGAAAAGAATAAGCCTCGGAATGCAGAAAATGACGTAAATGTTCATCCAATGACACAAACGCACTCATTGGATGAACTACATTCCTTAACAACGAAAAGTGATTAGAATAAGCCTTGGAATGCAGAAAATGACGTAAATGTTCATCCAATGACACAAACGCACTTATTGGATGAACTACATTCCTTAACAACGAAAAGTGATTAGAATAAGTCTTGGAACGCACAAAATGACGTAAATGTTCATCCAATGACAAAAACGCACTTATTGGATCAACTACATTCCTTATGAACGAAAAGTGATTAGAATAAGCCTTAGAATGCACAAAATGAAGTAAATGTTCATCCTATGACACAAACGCACTTATTGGATAAACAACATTGGTTAAGAACAAAAATTTTTTAGAATAACCCTTGGAATGCAAAAAAATGACGTAAATGTTATATTAATGACACAAACGCACATATTGGATGAACTATATTCCTTAAGAACAAAAAGTGATTAGAATAAGCCTTCGAATGCACAAAATGACGTAAATGTTAAATTAATGACACAAACGCACTTATTGGATGAACAACATTGGTTAAGAACGAAAAGTAATTAGAATAATCATTGGAATGCACCAAATAACGTAAATGTTAAATTAATGACACAAATGCACTTATTGGATGAACTGCATTGCTTAAGAACGAAAAGTGATTTGAATAAGCCTTGGAATGCACAAAATGACGTAAATGTTCATCCAATGACACAAACGCACTCATTGGATGAACTACATTCCTTAACAACGAAAAGTGATTAGAATAAGCCTTGGAATGCACAAAATGACGTAAATGTTCATCCAATGACAAAAACGCACTTATTGGATAAACTACATTCCTTATGAACCAAAAGTGATTAGAATAAGCCTTGGAATGCACAAAATGACGTAAATGTTCATCGAACGACACAAACGCACTCATTGGATGAACTACATTCCTTAAGAACGAAAAGTGATTAGAATAAGCCATGGAATGCACAAAATGACGTAAATGTTCATCCAATGACACAAACGCACTTATTGGATAAACAACATTGGTTAAGAACGAAAAGTGATTAGAATAAGCCATGGAATGCACAAAATGACGTAAATGTTAAATTAATGATACAAACGCACTTATTGAATAAACAACATTGGTTAAGAACGAAAAGTTATTAGAATAACCCTTGGAATGCAAAAAATGACGTAAATATTAAATTAATGACACAAACGCACATATTGGATGAACTACATTCCTTAAGAACGAAAAGTGATAAGAATAAGCCTTGGAATGCACAAAATGACGTAAATGTTACATTAATGACACAAACGCACATATTGGATGAACAACATTGGTTAAGAACGAAAAGTGATTAGAATAAGCCTTGGAATGCACAAAATGAAGTAAATGTTCATCCAACGACACAAACGCACTTATTGGATAAACTAGATTCCTTAAGAACGAAAAGTGATTAGAAGAAGCCTTGGAATGCACAAAATGACGTAAATGTTCATCCAATGACACAAATGCACTTATTTGATGAACAACATTGGTTAAGAATTAAAAGTGATTAGAATAAGCCTTGGAATGCACAAAATGACGTAAATGTTAAATTAATGACACAAACGCACTTATTGGATGAACAACATTGGTTAAGAACAAAAAGTGATTAGAATATGTCTTGGAATGCACAAAATGACGTAAATGTTAAATTAATAACACAAACGCAGTTATTGGATGAACTACATTCCTTAAGAACGAAAAGTGATTAGAATAAGCCATGGAATGCACAAAATGACGTAAATGTTAAATTAATGATACAAACGCACTTATTGAATAAACAACATTGGTTAAGAACGAAAAGTTATTAGAATAACCCTTGGAATGCAAAAAATGACGTAAATATTAAATTAATGACACAAACGCACATATTGGATGAACGACATTCCTTAAGAACGAAAAGTGATAAGAATAAGCCTTGGAATGCACAAAATGACGTAAATGTTACATTAATGACACAAACGCACATATTGGATGAACAACATTGGTTAAGAACGAAAAGTGATTAGAATAAGCCTTGGAATGCACAAAATGAAGTAAATGTTCATCCAACGACACAAACGCACTTATTGGATAAACTAGATTCCTTAAGAACGAAAAGTGATTAGAAGAAGCCTTGGAATGCACAAAATGACGTAAATGTTCATCCAATGACACAAATGCACTTATTTGATGAACAACATTGGTTAAGAATGAAAAGTGATTAGAATAAGCCTTGGAATGCACAAAATGACGTAAATGTTAAATTAATGACACAAACGCACTTATTGGATGAACAACATTGGTTAAGAACAAAAAGTGATTAGAATAAGTCTTGGAATGCACAAAATGACGTAAATGTTAAATTAATAACACAAACGCAGTTATTGGATGAACTACATTCCTTAAGAACGAAAAGTGATTAGAATAAGCCTTGGAATGCACAAAATGACGTAAATGTTAAATTAATGACACAAACGCACTTATTGGATGAACTACATTCCTTAAGAACGAATAGTGATTAGAATAAGCCTTGGAATGCACAAAATGACATAAATGTTAAATTAATGACACAAACGCACTTAATGGATGAACTACATTCCTTAAGAACAAAAAGTGATTAGAATAAGCCTCGGAATGCAGAAAATGACGTAAATGTTCACCCAATGACACAAACGCACTCATTGGATGAAGTACATTCCTTAAGAACGAAAAGTAATTTGAATAAGCCTTGGAATGCACAAAATAACATAAATGTTCATCCAATGACAAAAACGCACTCATTGGATGAACTACATTCCTTAAGAACAAAAAGTGATTAGAATAAGCCTTGGAATGCACGAAACGACGTAAACGTTCATCCAACGACACACCGCACTCATTGGATGAACAACATTCCTTAACAACGAAAAGTGAATAGAATAAGCCTTGGAATGCACAAAATGACGTAAATGTTAAATTAATGACACAAACGCACTTATTGGATGAACTGCATTCTTTAAGAACGAAAAGTGATTAGAATAAGCCTTGGAATGCACAAAATGACGTAAATGTTCATCCAATGACACAAACCCACGCATTGGATGAACTACATTCATTAACAACGAAAAGTGATTAGAATAAGCCTTGGAATGCACAAAATGACGTAAATGTTCATCCAATGACACAAACGCACTTATTGGATGAACTACATTCCTTAAGAACGAAAAGTGATTAGAATAAGCCTTGGAATGCACAAAATGACGTAAATGTACATCCAATGACACCAACGCACTCATTGGATGAACTACATTCCTTAAGAACGAAAAGTGATTAGAATAAGCCTTGGAATGCACAACATGACGTAAATGTTAAATTAATGACACAAACGCACTTATTGGATGAACTACATTCCTTAAGAACGAAAAGTGATTAGAATAAGCCTGGGAACGCACAAAATGACGTAAATGTTAAATTAATGACACAAACACACTCATTGGATGAACTACATTCCTTAAGTACGAAAAGTGATTAGAATAAGCATTGGAATGCACAAAATGACGTAAATGTTCATCCAATGACAAAAACGCACTTATTGGATAAACTACATTCCTTATGAACCAAAAGTGATTAGAATAAGCCTTGGAATGCACAAAATGACGTAAATGTTCATCGAACGACACAAACGCACTCATTGGATGAACTACATTCCTTAAGAACGAAAAGTGATTAGAATAAGCCATGGAATGCACAAAATGACGTAAATGTTCATCCAATGACACAAACGCACTTATTGGATAAACAACATTGGTTAAGAACGAAAAGTGATTAGAATAAGCCATGGAATGCACAAAATGACGTAAATGTTAAATTAATGATACAAACGCACTTATTGAATAAACAACATTGGTTAAGAACGAAAAGTTATTAGAATAACCCTTGGAATGCAAAAAATGACGTAAATATTAAATTAATGACACAAACGCACATATTGGATGAACTACATTCCTTAAGAACGAAAAGTGATAAGAATAAGCCTTGGAATGCACAAAATGACGTAAATGTTACATTAATGACACAAACGCACATATTGGATGAACAACATTGGTTAAGAACGAAAAGTGATTAGAATAAGCCTTGGAATGCACAAAATGAAGTAAATGTTCATCCAACGACACAAACGCACTTATTGGATAAACTAGATTCCTTAAGAACGAAAAGTGATTAGAAGAAGCCTTGGAATGCACAAAATGACGTAAATGTTCATCCAATGACACAAATGCACTTATTTGATGAACAACATTGGTTAAGAAT
>JBBPBO010001984.1:40584918-40619361 GCA_037974295.1 Cicer cuneatum | reverse complement strand
TGACACCAACGCACTCATTGGATGAACTACATTCCTTAAGAACGAAAAGTGATTAGAATAAGCCTTGGAATGCACAACATGACGTAAATGTTAAATTAATGACACAAACGCACTTATTGGATGAACTACATTCCTTAAGAACGAAAAGTGATTAGAATAAGCCTGGGAACGCACAAAATGACGTAAATGTTAAATTAATGACACAAACACACTCATTGGATGAACTACATTCCTTAAGTACGAAAAGTGATTAAATAAGCATTGGAATGCACAAAATGACGTAAATGTTCATCCAATGACACAAACGCACTTATTGGATGAACTACATTCCTTAAGAACGAAAAGTGAATAGAATAAGCCTGGGAATGCACAAAATGACGTAAATGTTAAATTAATGACACAAACACACTTAACGGATGAACTACATTCCTTAAGAATAAAAAGTGATTAGAATAAGCCTTGGAATGCACAAAATGACGTAAATGTTCATCCAATGACACAAACGCACTTAATGGATGAACAACATTGGTTAAGAACGAAAAGTGATTAGAATAAGCCTTGGAATGCACAAAATGACGTAAATGTTAAATTAATGACACAAACGCACTTATTGGATGAACAACATTGGTTAAGAACGAAAAGTGATTAGAATAAGCCTTGGAATGCACAAAATGACGTAAATCTTAAATTAATGACACAAACGCACTCATTGGATGAACAACATTCCTTAACAACGAAAAGTGAATAGAATAAGCCTTGGAATTCACAAAATGACGTAAATGTTAAATTAATGACACAAACGCACTTAATGGATGAACTACATTCCTTAAGAACAAAAAGTGATTAGAATAAGCCTCGGAATGCAGAAAATGACGTAAATGTTCATCCAATGACACAAACGCACTCATTGGATGAACTACATTCCTTAACAACGAAAAGTGATTAGAATAAGCTTTGGAATGCACAAAATGACGTAAATGTTCATCCAATGACAAAAACGCACTTATTGGATGAACAACATTGGTTAAGAACGAAAAGTGATTAGAATAAGCCTTGGAATGCACAAATGACGTTAATGTTAAATTAATGACACAAACGCACTTATTGGATGAACTACATTCCTTAAGAACGAAAAGTGATTAGAATAAGCCTTGGAATGCACAAAATGACGTAAATGTTCATCCAATGACACAAACGCACTTAATGGATGAACAACATTGGTTAAGAACGAAAAGTGATTAGAATAAGCCTTGGAATGCACAAAATGACGTAAATGTTAAATTAATGACACAAACGCACTTATTGGATGAACAACATTGGTTAAGAACGAAAAGTGATGAGAATAAGCCTTGGAATGCACAAAATAACGTAAATGTTAAATTAATGACACAAACGCACTTATTGGATGAACTACATTCCTGAAGAACCAAAAATGATTAGAATAAGCCTTGGAATGCACCAAATGACTTAAATGTTCATCCCATGACACAAACGCACTCATTGGACGAACAACATTTCTTAACAACGAAAAGTGAATAGAATAAGCCTAGGAATGCACAAATGACGTAAATGTTCATCTAATGACACAAACGCACTTATTGGATGAATTACATTCCTTAAGAACGAAAAGTGATTAGAATAAGCCTTGGAATGCACAAAATGACGTAAATGTTAAATTAATGACCCAAACACACTTATTGGATGAACAACATTCGTTAAGAACGAAAAGTGATTAGAATAAGCCTTGGAATGCACAAAATGACGTAAATGTTAAATTAATGACACAAACGCACTTAATGGATGAACTACATTCCTTAAGAACAAAAAGTGATTAGAATAAGCCTCGGAATGCAGAAAATGACGTAAATGTTCATCCAATGACACAAACGCACTCATTGGATGAACTACATTCCTTAACAACGAAAAGTGATTAGAATAAGCCTTGGAATGCACAAAATGACGTAAATGTTCATCCAATGACACAAACGCACTTATTGGATGAACTACATTCCTTAAGAACGAAAAGTGATTAGAATAAGCCTTGGAATGCAAAAAATGACGTAAATGTTAAATTAATGACCCAAACACACTTATTGGATGAACAACATTCGTTAAGAACGAAAAGTGATTAGAATAAGCCTTGGAATGCACAAACTGACGTAAATGTTAAATTAGTGACACAAACGCACTTAAGGGATGAAGAACATTGGTTAAGAACGAAAAGTGATTCGAATAAGCCTCGGAATGCAGAAAATGACGTAAATGTTCATCCAATGACACAAACGCACTCATTGGATGAACTACATTCCTTAACAACGAAAAGTGAATAGAATAAGCCTTGGAATGCACAAAATGAAGTAAATGTTCATCCAATGACACAAACGCACTTATTGGATGAACTACATTCCTTAAGAACGAAAAGTGATTAGAATAAGCCTTGGAATGCACAAAATGACGTAAATGTTAAATTAATGACACAAACGCACTTATTGGATGAACAACATTGGTTAAGAACGAAAAGTGATTAGAATAAGCCTTGGAATGCACAAAATGACGTAAATGTTAAATTAATGACACAAACGCACTATTGGATGAACAACATTGGTTAAGACTGAAAAGTGATTAGAATAAGCCTTGGAATACACAAAATAACGTAAATGTTAAATTAATGACACAAACGCACTCATTGGATGAACTACATTCCTTAACAACGAACAGTGAGTTGAATAAGCCTTGGAATGCACAATATGACGTAGAATAAGCCTTGGAATGCACAAAGTGATGTAAATGTTAAATTAATGACACAAACGCACTAATTGGATGAACAACATTGGTTAAGAACGAAAAGTGATTAGAATAAGCCTTGGAATGCACAAAATGACGTAAATGTTAAATTAATGACACAAACGCACTTATTGGATGAACAACATTGGTTAAGAACGAAAAGTGATTAGAATAAGCCTTGGAATGCACAAAATGACGTAAATGTTAAATTAATGACACAAACGCACTTATTGGATGAACTACATTCCTTAAGAACGAAAAGTGATTAGAATAAGCCTTGGAATGCACAAAATGACGTAAATGTTCATCCAATGACACAAACGCACTTAATGGATGAACAACATTGGTTAAGAACGAAAAGTGATTAGAATAAGCCTTGGAATGCACAAAATGACGTAAATGTTAAATTAATGACACAAACGCACTTATTGGATGAACAACATTGGTTAAGAACGAAAAGTGATTAGAATAAGCCTTGGAATGCACAAAATGACGTAAATCTTAAATTAATGACACAAACGCACTCATTGGATGAACAACATTCCTTAACAACGAAAAGTGAATAGAATAAGCCTTGGAATGCACAAAATGACGTAAATGTTAAATTAATGACACAAACGCACTTAATGGATGAACTACATTCCTTAAGAACAAAAAGTGATTAGAATAAGCCTCGGAATGCAGAAAATGACGTAAATGTTCATCCAATGACACAAACGCACTCATTGGATGAACTACATTCCTTAACAACGAAAAGTGATTAGAATAAGCTTTGGAATGCACAAAATGACGTAAATGTTCATCCAATGACAAAAACGCACTTATTGGATGAACAACATTGGTTAAGAACGAAAAGTGATTAGAATAAGCGTTGGAATGCACAAATGACGTTAATGTTAAATTAATGACACAAACGCACTTATTGGATGAACTACATTCCTTAAGAACGAAAAGTGATTAGAATAAGCCTTGGAATGCACAAAATGACGTAAATGTTCATCCAATGACACAAACGCACTTAATGGATGAACAACATTGGTTAAGAACGAAAAGTGATTAGAATAAGCCTTGGAATGCACAAAATGACGTAAATGTTAAATTAATGACACAAACGCACTTATTGGATGAACAACATTGGTTAAGAACGAAAAGTGATGAGAATAAGCCTTGGAATGCACAAAATAACGTAAATGTTAAATTAATGACACAAACGCACTTATTGGATGAACTACATTCCTGAAGAACCAAAAATGATTAGAATAAGCCTTGGAATGCACCAAATGACGTAAATGTTCATCCCATGACACAAACGCACTCATTGGATGAACAACATTCCTTAACAACGAAAAGTGAATAGAATTAGCCTAGGAATGCACAAAATGACGTAAATGTTCATCCAATGACACAAACGCACTTATTGGATGAACTACATTCCTTAAGAACGAAAAGTGATTAGAATAAGCCTTGGAATGCACAAAATGACGTAAATGTTAAATTAATGACCCAAACACACTTATTGGATGAACAACATTGGTTAAGAACGAAAAGTGATTAGAATAAGCCTTGGAATGCACAAAATGACGTAAATGTTCATCGAACGACACAAACGCACTTATTGGATGAACAACATTGGTTAAGAACGAAAAGTGATTAGACTAATCCTTGGAATGCACAAAATGACGTAAATGTTAAATTAATGACACAAACGCACTTATTGGATAAACAACATTGGTTAAGAACGAAAAGTGATTAGAATAAGCCATGGAATGCACAAAATGACGTAAATGTTAAATTAATGATACAAACGCACTTATTGGATGAACAACATTGGTTAAGAACGAAAAGTGATTAGAATAAGTCTTGGAATGCACAAAATGACACAAACGCACTTATTGGATGAACTACATTCCTTAAGAACGAAAAGTGATTAGAATAAGCCTTGGAATGCACAAAATGACGTAAATGTTAAATTAATGACACAAACACACTTATTGGATGAACAACATTGGTTAAGAACGAAAATTGATTAGAATAAGCCTAGGAATGCACAAAATGACGTAAATGTTCATCCAATGACACAAACGCACTTATTGGATGAACTACATTCCTTAAGAACGAAAAGTGATTAGAATAAGCCTTGGAATGCACAAAATGACGTAAATGTTAAATTAATGACCCAAACAAACTTATTGGATGAACAACATTGGTTAAGAACGAAAAGTGATTAGAATAAGCCTTAGAATGCACAAAATGACGTTAATGTTAAATTAATGAAGCAAACGCACTTATTGGATGAACTACATTCCTTAAGAACGAAAAGTGATTAGAATAAGCCTTGGAATGCACAAAATGACGTAAATGTTAAATTAATGACACAAACGCACTTAATGGATGAACTACATTCCTTAAAAACAAAAAGTGATTAGAATAAGCCTCGGAATGCAGAAAATGACGTAAATGTTCATCCAATGACACAAACGCACTCATTGGATGAACTAAATTCCTTAACAACGAAAAGTGATTAGAATAAGCCTTGGAATGCACAAAATGACGTAAATGTTAAATTAATGACACAAACGCACTTATTGGATGAAATACATTCCTTAAGAACAAAAAGTGATTAGAATAAGCCTTGGAATGCACAAAATAACATAAATGTTAAATTAATGACACTAACACACTTATTGGATGAACAACATTGGTTAAGAACGAAAAGTGATTAGAATAAGCCTTGGAATGCACAAAATGACGTAAATGTTAAATTAATGACACAAACGCACTTATTGGATGAACAACATTGGTTAAGAACGAAAAGTGATGAGAATAAGCCTTGGAATGCACAAAATAACGTAAATGTTAAATTAATGACACAAACGCTCTTATTGGATGAACTACATTCCTTAAGAACGAAAAGTGATTAGAATAAGCCTTGGAATGCACAAAATGACGTAAATGTTAAATTAATGACACAAACACACTTATTGGATGAACAACATTGGTTAAGAACGAAAAGTGATAAGAATAAGCCTTGGAATGCACAAAATGACGTAAATGTTCATCCAACGACACAAATGCACTTAGTGGATAAACTACATTCCTTAATAACGAAAAGTGATTAGAATAAGCCTTGGAATGCACAAAATGACGTAAATGTTCATCCAATGACACAAACGCACTTATAGGATGAACAACATTTGTTAAGAACGAAAAGTGATTAGAATAAGCCTTGGAATGCACAAAATGATGTAAATGTTAAATTAATGACACAAACGCAGTTATTGGATGAACAACATTGGTTAAGAACGAAAAGTGATAAGAATAAGCCTTGGAATGCACAAAATGACGTAAATGTTCATCCAATGACACAAATGCACTTAGTGGATAAACTACATTCCTTAATAACGAAAAGTGATTAGAATAAGCCTTGGAATGCACAAAATGACGTAAATGTTCATCCAATGACACAAACGCACTTATAGGATGAACAACATTTGTTAAGAACGAAAAGTGATTAGAATAAGCCTTGGAATGCACAAAATGATGTAAATGTTAAATTAATGACACAAACGCAGTTATTGGATGAACAACATTGGTTAAGAATGAAAAGTGATTAGAATAAGCCTTGGAATGCACAAAATGACGTAAATGTTAAATTAATGACACAAACGCACTTATTGGATGAACAACATTGGTTAAGAACGAAAAGTGATTAGAATAAGTCTTGGAATGCACAAAATGACGTAAATATTAAATTAATGACACAAACGCACTTAATGGATGAACTACATTCCTTAAGAACAAAAAGTGATTAGAATAAGCCTCGGAATGCACAAAATGACGTAAATGTTTAATTAATGACACAAACGCACTTATTGGATGAACAACATTGGTTAAGAACGAAAAGTGATGAGAATAAGCCTTGGAATGCACAAAATAACGTAAATGTTAAATTAATGACACAAACGCACTTATTGGATGAACTACATTCCTGAAGAACCAAAAATGATTAGAATAAGCCTTGGAATGCACCAAATGACGTAAATGTTCATCCCATGACACAAACGCACTCATTGGATGAACAACATTCCTTAACAACGAAAAGTGAATAGAATTAGCCTAGGAATGCACAAAATGACGTAAATGTTCATCCAATGACACAAACGCACTTATTGGATGAACTACATTCCTTAAGAACGAAAAGTGATTAGAATAAGCCTTGGAATGCACAAAATGACGTAAATGTTAAATTAATGACCCAAACACACTTATTGGATGAACAACATTGGTTAAGAACGAAAAGTGATTAGAATAAGCCTTGGAATGCACAAAATGACGTAAATGTTCATCGAACGACACAAACGCACTTATTGGATGAACAACATTGGTTAAGAACGAAAAGTGATTAGACTAATCCTTGGAATGCACAAAATGACGTAAATGTTAAATTAATGACACAAACGCACTTATTGGATAAACAACATTGGTTAAGAACGAAAAGTGATTAGAATAAGCCATGGAATGCACAAAATGACGTAAATGTTAAATTAATGATACAAACGCACTTATTGGATGAACAACATTGGTTAAGAACGAAAAGTGATTAGAATAAGTCTTGGAATGCACAAAATGACACAAACGCACTTATTGGATGAACTACATTCCTTAAGAACGAAAAGTGATTAGAATAAGCCTTGGAATGCACAAAATGACGTAAATGTTAAATTAATGACACAAACACACTTATTGGATGAACAACATTGGTTAAGAACGAAAAGTGATAAGAATAAGCCTTGGAATGCACAAAATGACGTAAATGTTCATCCAACGACACAAATGCACTTAGTGGATAAACTACATTCCTTAATAACGAAAAGTGATTAGAATAAGCCTTGGAATGCACAAAATGACGTAAATGTTCATCCAATGACACAAACGCACTTATAGGATGAACAACATTTGTTAAGAACGAAAAGTGATTAGAATAAGCCTTGGAATGCACAAAATGATGTAAATGTTAAATTAATGACACAAACGCAGTTATTGGATGAACAACATTGGTTAAGAATGAAAAGTGATGAGAATAAGCCTTGGAATGCACAAAATGACGTAAATGTTCATCCCATGACACAAACGCACTCATTGGATGAACAACATTCCTTAACAACGAAAAGTGAATAGAATAAGCCTAGGAATGCACAAAATGACGTAAATGTTAAATTAATGACACAAACGCACTTATTGGATGAACTACTTTCCTTAAGAACAAAAAGAGATTAGAATAAGCCTCGGAATGCAGAAAATGACGTAAATGTTCATCCAATGACACAAACGCACTCATTGGATGAACTACATTCCTTAACAACGAAAGTGATTAGAATAAGCCTTGGAATGCACAAAATGACGTAAATGTTAAATTAATGACACAAACGCACTTATTGGATGAACTACATTCCTTAAGAACGAAAAGTGATTAGAATAAGCCTTGGAATGCACAAAATGACGTAAATGTTAAATTAATGACACAAACGCACTTATTGGATGAACAACATTGGTTAAGAACGAAAAGTGATGAGAATAAGCCTTGGAATGCACAAAATAACGTAAATGTTAAATTAATGACACAAACGCACTTATTGGATGAACTACATTCCTGAAGAACCAAAAATGATTAGAATAAGCCTTGGAATGCACCAAATGACGTAAATGTTCATCCCATGACACAAACGCACTCATTGGATGAACAGCATTCCTTAACAACGAAAAGTGAATAGAATAAGCCTAGGAATGCACAAAATGACGTAAATGTTAAATTAATGACACAAACGCACTTATTTTATGAACTACATTCCTTAAGAACAAAAAGAGATTAGAATAAGCCTCGGAATGCAGAACATGACGTAAATGTTCATCCAATGACACAAACGCACTTATTGGATGAACTACATTCCTTAAGAACGAAAAGTGATTAGAATAAGCCTTGGAATGCACAAAATGACGTAAATGTTAAATTAATGACACAAACACACTTATTGGATGAACAACATTGGTTAAGAACGAAAAGTGATAAGAATAAGCCTTTGAATGCACAAAATGACGTAAATGTTCATCCAATGACACAAATGCACTTAGTGGATAAACTACATTCCTTAATAACGAAAAGTGATTAGAATAAGCCTTGGAATGCACAAAATGACGTAAATGTTCATCCAATGACACAAACGCACTTATAGGATGAACAACATTTGTTAAGAACGAAAAGTGATTAGAATAAGCCTTGGAATGCACAAAATGATGTAAATGTTAAATTAATGACACAAACGCAGTTATTGGATGAACAACATTGGTTAAGAATGAAAAGTGATGAGAATAAGCCTTGGAATGCACAAAATGACGTAAATGTTCATCCCATGACACAAACGCACTCATTGGATGAACAACATTCCTTAACAACGAAAAGTGAATAGAATAAGCCTAGGAATGCACAAAATGACGTAAATGTTAAATTAATGACACAAACGCACTTATTGGATGAACTACTTTCCTTAAGAACAAAAAGAGATTAGAATAAGCCTCGGAATGCAGAAAATGACGTAAATGTTCATCCAATGACACAAACGCACTCATTGGATGAACTACATTCCTTAACAACGAAAGTGATTAGAATAAGCCTTGGAATGCACAAAATGACGTAAATGTTAAATTAATGACACAAACGCACTTATTGGATGAACTACATTCCTTAAGAACGAAAAGTGATTAGAATAAGCCTTGGAATGCACAAAATGACGTAAATGTTAAATTAATGACACAAACGCACTTATTGGATGAACAACATTGGTTAAGAACGAAAAGTGATGAGAATAAGCCTTGGAATGCACAAAATAACGTAAATGTTAAATTAATGACACAAACACACTTATTGGATGAACAACATTGGTTAAGAACGAAAAGTGATGAGAATAAGCCTTGGAATGCACAAAATAACGTAAATGTTAAATTTATGACACAAACGCACTTATTTGATGAACAACATTCCTTAACAACGAAAAGTGATTAGAATAAGCTTTGGAATGCACAAAATGACGTAAATGTTCATCCAATGACAAAAACGCACTTATTGGATGAACAACATTGGTTAAGAACGAAAAGTAATTAGAATAAGCCTTGGAATTCACAAAATGACGTTAATGTCAAATTAATAACACAAACGCAGTTATTGGATGAACAACATTGGTTAAGAATGAAAAGTGATTAGAATAAGCCTCGGAATGCACAAAATGACGTAAATGTTAAATTAATGACACAAACGCACTTATTGGATGAACTACATTCCTTAAGAACAAAAAGTGATTAGAATAAGCCTAGGAATGCACAAAATAACATAAATGTTAAATTAATGACACAAACACACTTATTGGACGAACAACATTGGTTAAGAACGAAAAGTGATTAGAATAAGCCTTGGAATGCACAAAATAACGTAAATGTTAAATTAATGACAGAAACGCGCTTATTGGATGAACTACCTTCCTGAAGAACCAAAAATGATTAGAATAAGCCTTGGAATGCACCAAATGACGTAAATGTTCATCCCATGACACAAACGCACTCATTGGATGAACAACATTCCTTAACATCGAAAAGTGAATAGAATAAGCCTAGGAATGCACAAAATGACGTAAATGTTCATCCAATGACACAAACGCACTTATTGGATGAACTACATTCCTTAAGAACGAAAAGTGATTAGAATAAGCCTTGGAATGCACAAAATGACGTAAATGTTAAATTAATGACACAAACGCACTTATTGGATGAACAACATTGGTTAAGAACGAAAAGTGATGAGAATAAGCCTTGGAATGCACAAAATAACGTAAATGTTAAATTAATGACACAAACCCACTTATTGGATGAACTACATTCCTAAAGAACCAAAAATGATTAGAATAAGCCTTGGAATGCACCAAATGACGTAAATGTTCATCCCATGACACAAACGCACTCATTGGATGAACAACATTCCTTAACAACGAAAAGTGAATAGAATAAGCCTAGGAATGCACAAAATGACGTAAATGTTCATCCAATGACACAAACGCACTTATTGGATGAACTACATTCCTTAAGAACGAAAAGTGATTAGAATAAGCCTTGGAATGCACAAAATGACGTAAATGTTAAATTAATGACACAAACGCACTTATTGGATGAACAACATTGGTTAAGAACGAAAAGTGATGAGAATAAGCCTTGGAATGCACAAAATAACGTAAATGTTAAATTAATGACACAAACCCACTTATTGGATGAACTACATTCCTAAAGAACCAAAAATGATTAGAATAAGCCTTGGAATGCACCAAATGACGTAAATGTTCATCCCATGACACAAACGCACTCATTGGATGAACAACATTCCTTAACAACGAAAAGTGAATAGAATAAGCCTAGGAATGCACAAAATGACGTAAATGTTCATCCAATGACACAAACGCACTTATTGGATGAACTACATTCCTTAAGAACGAAAAGTGATTAGAATAAGCCTTGGAATGCACAAAATGACGTAAATGTTAAATTAATGACACAAACGCACTTATTGGATGAACAACATTGGTTAAGAACGAAAAGTGATGAGAATAAGCCTTGGAATGCACAAAATAACGTAAATGTTAAATTAATGACACAAACGCACTTATTGGATGAACTACATTCCTGAAGAACCAAAAATGATTAGAATAAACCTTGGAATGCACCAAATGACGTAAATGTTCATCCCATGACACAAACGCACTCATTGGATGAACAACATTCCTTAACAACGAAAAGTGAATAGAATAAGCCTAGGAATGCACAAAATGATGTAAATGTTCATCCAATGACACAAACGCACTTATTGGATGAAATACATTCCTTGAGAACGAAAAGTGATTAGAATAAGCTTTGGAATGCACAAAATGACGTAAATGTTAAATTAATGACCCAAACCCACTTACTGGATGAACAACATTGGTTAAGAACGAAAAGTGATTAGAATAAGCCTTGGAATGCACAAAATGACGTAAATGTTAAATTAATGACACAAACGCACTTATTGGATGAACTACATTCCTTAAGAACAAAAATTGATTAGAATAAGCCTTGGAATGCACAAAATAACATAAATGTTAAATTAATGACACAAACACACTTATTGGATGAACTACATTGGTTAAGAACGAAAAGTGATTAGAATAAGCCTTGGAATGCACAAAATGACGTAAATGTTAAATTAATGACACAAACACACTTATTGGATGAACAACATTGGTTAAGAACGAAACGTGATTAGAATAAGCCTTGGAATGCATAAAATGACGTAAATGTTAAATTAATGACACAAACGCACTTATTGGATGAACTACATTCCTTAAGAACGAAAAGTGATTAGAATAAGCCTTGGAATGCACAAAATGACGTAAATGTTAAATTAATGACACAAACGCACTTATTGGATGAACAACATTGGTTAAGAACGAAAAGTGATTAGAATAAGTCTTGGAATGCACAAAATGACGTAAATATTAAATTAATGACACAAACGCACTTAATGGATGAACTACATTCCTTAAGAACAAAAAGTGATTAGAATAAGCCTCGGAATGCACAAAATGACGTCAATGTTTAATTAATGACACAAACGCACTTATTGGATGAACAACATTGGTTAAGAACGAAAAGTGAGGAGAATAAGCATTGGAATGCACAAAATAACGTAAATGTTAAATTAATGACACAAACGCACTTATTGGATGAACTACATTCCTTAACAACGAAAAGTGATTAGAATAAGCTTTGGAATGCACAAAATGACGTAAATGTTCATCCAATGACAAAAACGCACTTATTGGATGAACAACATTGGTTAAGAACGAAAAGTAATTAGAATAAGCCTTGGAATTCACAAAATGACGTTAATGTCAAATTAATGACACAAACGCAGTTATTGGATGAACAACATTGGTTAAGAATGAAAAGTGATTAGAATAAGCCTCGGAATGCACAAAATGACGTAAATGTTAAATTAATGACACAAACGCACTTATTGGATGAACTACATTCCTAAAGAACCAAAAATGATTAGAATAAGCCTTGGAATGCACCAAATGACGTAAATGTTCATCCCATGACACAAACGCACTCATTGGATGAACAACATTCCTTAACAACGAAAAGTGAATAGAATAAGCCTAGGAATGCACAAAATGACGTAAATGTTCATCCAATGACACAAACGCACTTATTGGATGAACTACATTCCTTAAGAACGAAAAGTGATTAGAATAAGCCTTGGAATGCACAAAATGACGTAAATGTTAAATTAATGACACAAACGCACTTATTGGATGAACAACATTGGTTAAGAACGAAAAGTGATGAGAATAAGCCTTGGAATGCACAAAATAACGTAAATGTTAAATTAATGACACAAACCCACTTATTGGATGAACTACATTCCTAAAGAACCAAAAATGATTAGAATAAGCCTTGGAATGCACCAAATGACGTAAATGTTCATCCCATGACACAAACGCACTCATTGGATGAACAACATTCCTTAACAACGAAAAGTGAATAGAATAAGCCTAGGAATGCACAAAATGACGTAAATGTTCATCCAATGACACAAACGCACTTATTGGATGAACTACATTCCTTAAGAACGAAAAGTGATTAGAATAAGCCTTGGAATGCACAAAATGACGTAAATGTTAAATTAATGACACAAACGCACTTATTGGATGAACAACATTGGTTAAGAACGAAAAGTGATGAGAATAAGCCTTGGAATGCACAAAATAACGTAAATGTTAAATTAATGACACAAACCCACTTATTGGATGAACTACATTCCTAAAGAACCAAAAATGATTAGAATAAGCCTTGGAATGCACCAAATGACGTAAATGTTCATCCCATGACACAAACGCACTCATTGGATGAACAACATTCCTTAACAACGAAAAGTGAATAGAATAAGCCTAGGAATGCACAAAATGACGTAAATGTTCATCCAATGACACAAACGCACTTATTGGATGAACTACATTCCTTAAGAACGAAAAGTGATTAGAATAAGCCTTGGAATGCACAAAATGACGTAAATGTTAAATTAATGACACAAACGCACTTATTGGATGAACAACATTGGTTAAGAACGAAAAGTGATGAGAATAAGCCTTGGAATGCACAAAATAACGTAAATGTTAAATTAATGACACAAACGCACTTATTGGATGAACTACATTCCTGAAGAACCAAAAATGATTAGAATAAGCCTTGGAATGCACCAAATGACGTAAATGTTCGTCCCATGACACAAAACGCACTCATTGGATGAACAACATTCCTTAACAACGAAAAGTGAATAGAATAAGCCTAGGAATGCACAAAATGATGTAAATGTTCATCCAATGACACAAACGCACTTATTGGATGAACTACATTCCTTGAGAACGAAAAGTGATTAGAATAAGCCTTGGAATGCACAAAATGACGTAAATGTTAAATTAATGACCCAAACCCACTTATTGGATGAACAACATTGGCTAAGAACGAAAAGTGATTAGAATAAGCCTTGGAATGCACAAAATGACGTAAATGTTAAATTAATGACACAAACGCACTTATTGGATGAACTACATTCCTTAAGAACAAAAATTGATTAGAATAAGCCTTGGAATGCACAAAATAACATAAATGTTAAATTAATGACACAAACACACTTATTGGATGAACAACATTGGTTAAGAACGAAAAGTGATTAGAATAAGCCTTGGAATGCATAAAATGACGTAAATGTTAAATTAATGACACAAACGCACTTATTGGATGAACAACATTGGTTAAGAACGAAAAGTGATTAGAATAAGCCTTGGAATGCACAAAATGACGTAAATGTTAAATTAATGACACAAACGCACTTATTGGATGAACTACATTCCTTAAGAACGAAAAGTGATGAGAATAAGCCTTGGAATGCACAAAATAACGTAAATGTTAAATTAATGACACAAACGCACTTAATGGATGAACTACATTCCTTAAGAACAAAAAGTGATTAGAATAAGCCTCGGAATGCAGAAAATGACGTAAATGTTCATCCAATGACACAAACGCACTCATTGGATGAACTACATTCCTTAACAACGAAAGTGATTAGAATAAGCCTTGGAATGCACAAAATGACGTAAATGTTAAATTAATGACACAAACGCACTTATTGGATGAACTACATTCCTTAAGAAAAAAAATTGATTAGAATAAGCCTTGGAATGCACAAAATAACGTAAATGTTAAATTAATGACACAAACGCACTTATTGGATGAACTACATTCCTTAAGAACAAAAAGTGATTAGAATAAACCTTGGAATGCACAAAATAACATAATTTTTAAATTAATGACACAAACACACTTATTGGATGAACAACATTGGTTAAGAACGAAAAGTGATTAGAATAAGCCTTGGAATGCACAAAATGACGTAAATGTTAAATTAATGACACAAACGCACTTATTGGATGAACAACATTGGTTAAGAACAAAAAGTGATGAGAATAAGCCTTGGAATGCACAAAATAACGTAAATGTTAAATTAATGACACAAACGCACTTATTGGATGAACTACATTCCTTAAGAACAAAAAGAGATTAGAATAAGCCTCGGAATGCAGAAAATGACGTAAATGTTCATCCAATGACACAAACGCACTCATTGGATGAACTACATTCCTTAACAACGAAAAGTGATTAGAATAAGCTTTGGAATGCACAAAATGACGTAAATGTTCATCCAATGACAAAAACGCACTTATTGGATGAACAACATTGGTTAAGAACGAAAAGTAATTAGAATAAGCCTTGGAATTCACAAAATGACGTTAATGTTAAATTAATGACACAAACGCAGTTATTGGATGAACAACATTGGTTAAGAATGAAAAGTGATTAGAATAAGCCTTGGAATGCACAAAATGACGTAAATGTTAAATTAATGACACAAACGCACTTATTGGATGAACTACATTCCTTAAGAACGAAAAGTGATTAGAATAAGCCTTGGAATGCACAAAATGACGTAAATGTTAAATTAATGACACAAACACACTTATTGGATGAACAACATTGGTTAAGAACGAAACGTGATTAGAATAAGCCTTGGAATGCATAAAATGACGTAAATGTTAAATTAATGACACAAACGCACTTATTGGATGAACAACATTGGTTAAGAACGAAAAGTGATTAGAATAAGCCTTGGAATGCACAAAATGACGTAAATGTTAAATTAATGACACAAACGCACTTATTGGATGAACTACATTCCTTAAGAACGAAAAGTAATTAGAATAAGCCTTGGAATTCACAAAATGACGTTAATGTTCAATTAATGACACAAACGCAGTTATTGGATGAACAACATTGGTTAAGAATGAAAAGTGATTAGAATAAGCCTTGGAATGCACAAAATGACGTAAATGTTAAATTAATGACACAAACGCACTTATTGGATGAACTACATTCCTTAAGAACAAAAAGTGATTAGAATAAGCCTTGGAATGCACAAAATGACGTAAATGTTAAATTAATGACACAAACGCACTTAATGGATGAACTACATTCCTTAAGAACAAAAAGTGATTAGAATAAGCCTCGGAATGCAGAAAATGACGTAAATGTTCATCCAATGACACAAACGCACTCATTGGATGAACTACATTCCTTAACAACGAAAGTGATTAGAATAAGCCTTGGAATGTACAAAATGACGTAAATGTTAAATTAATGACACAAACGCACTTATTGGATGAACTACATTCCTTAAGAACAAAAAGTGATTAGAATAAGCCTTGGAATGCACAAAATAACATAAATGTTAAATTAATGACACAAACACACTTATTGGACGAACAACATTGGTTAAGAATGAAAAGTGATTAGAATAAGCCTTGGAATGCACAAAATAACGTAAATGTTAAATTAATGACAGAAACGCACTTATTGGATGAACTACATTCCTTAAGAACGAAAAGTGATTAGAATAAGCCTTCGAATGCACAAAATGACGTAAATGTTCATCCAATGACACAATCGCACTTATTGGATGAACTACATTCCTTAAGAACGAAAAGTGATTAGAATAAGCCTCGGAATGCACAAAATACCGTAAATGTTCATCCAATGACACAAACGCACTCATTGGATGAACTACATTTCTTAACCACGAATAGTGATTAGAATAAGCCTTGCAATGCACAAAATGACATAAATGTTCATCCAATGACACAAACGCACTTATTGGATACACAACATTCGTTAAGAACGAAAAGTTATTAGAATAAGCCAAGGAATACAAAAAATGACGTAAATGTTAAATTAATGACACAAACACACTTATTGGATGAACAACATGGGTTAAGAACGAAAAGTGATTAGAATAAGCCTTGGAATGCACAAAATAACGTAAATGTTAAATTAATGACACAAACGCACTTATTGGATGAACTACATTCCTTAAGAACGAAAAGTGATTAGAATAAGCCTTGGAATGCACAAAATGACATAAATGTTCATCCAATGACACAAACGCACTCATTGGCTGAACTACATTCCTTAAGAACAAAAAGTGATTAGAATAAGCCTTGGAATGCACCAAATGACGTAAACGTTCATCCAACGACACAAACACACTCATTGGATGAACAACATTCCTTAACAACGAAAAGTGAATAGAATAAGCCTTAACAAAATGACGTTAATGTTAAATTAATGACACAAACGCAGTTATTGGATGAACAACATTGGTTAAGAATGAAAAGTGATTAGAATAAGCCTTGGAATGCACAAAATGACGTAAATGTTAAATTAATGACACAAACGCACTTATTGGATGAACTACATTCCTTAAGAACAAAAAGTGATTAGAATAAGCCTTGGAATGCACAAAATGACGTAAATGTTAAATTAATGACACAAACGCGCTTATTGGATGAACTAATTTCCTTAAGAACAAAATGTGATTAGAATAAGCCTCGGAATGCACAAAATGACGTAAATGTTCATCCAATGACACAAACGCACTCATTGGATGAACTACATTACTTAACAATGAAAAGTGATTAGAATAAGCCTTGGAATGCACAAAATGACGTAAATGTTCATCCAATGACACAAACGCACTCATTGGTTGAACTTCATTCCACTAACAACGAAAAGTGATTAGAATAAGCCTTTGAATGCACAAAATGACGTAAATGTTAAATTAATGACAGAAACGCACTTATTGGATGAACTACATTCCTTAAGAACGAAAAGTGATTAGAATAAGCCTTGGAATGCACAAAATGACGTAAATGTTAAATTAATGACACAAACGCACTTATTGGATGAACAACATTGGTTAAGAACGAAAAGTGATTAAAATAAGCCTTGGAATGCACAAAATGACATAAATGTTCGTCCAATGACACAAACACACTTATTGGATGAACTACATTCCTTAACAACGAAAAGTTAATAGAATAAGCTTTGGAATGCACAAAATGACGTAAATGTTCATCCAATGACAAAAACGCACTTATTGGATGAACAACATTGGTTAAGAACAAAAAGTGATTAGAATAAGCCTTGGAATGCACAAAATGACGTAAATGTTAAATTAATGACACAAACGCACTTATTGGATGAACAACATTGGTTAAGAACGAAAAGTGATTAGAATAAGCCTTGGAATGCACAAAATGACGTAAATGTTCATCCAATGACCCAAACGCACTTATTGGATAAACTACATTCCTTAATAACGAAAAGTGATTAGAAGAAGCCTTGGAATGCACAAAATGACGTAAATGTTCATCCAATGATCCAAACGCACTTATTGGATGAACTATATTCCTTAAGAACGAAAAGTAATTAGAATAAGCCTTGGAATGCACAAAATGACGTAAATGTTCATCCAATGACACAAACGCACTTATTGGATGAACAACATTGGTTATGAACGAAAAGTGATTAGATAAGCCATGGAATGCACAAAATGACGTAAATGTTAAATTAATGACACAAACGCAGTTATTGGATGAACAACATTGGTTAAGAACGAAAAGTGATTAGAATAAGCCTTGGAATGCACAAAATGACGTAAATGTTAAATTAATGACACAAACGCACTTATTGGATGAACAACATTGGTTAAGAACGAAAAGTGATTAGAATAAGCCTTGGAATGCACAAAATGACGTAAATGTTAAATTAATGACACAAACGCACTTATTGGATGAACTACATTCCTTAAGAACGAAAAGTGATTAGAATAAGCCTTGGAATGCACAAAATGACATAAATGTTCATCCAATGACACAAACGCACTCATTGGCTGAACTACATTCCTTAAGAACAAAAAGTGATTAGAATAAGCCTTGGAATGTACCAAATGACGTAAACGTTCATCCAACGACACAAACACACTCATTGGATGAACAACATTCCTTAACAACGAAAAGTGAATAGAATAAGCCTTAACAAAATGACGTTAATGTTAAATTAATGACACAAACGCAGTTATTGGATGAACAACATTGGTTAAGAATGAAAAGTGATTAGAATAAGCCTTGGAATGCACAAAATGACGTAAATGTTAAATTAATGACACAAACGCACTTATTGGATGAACTACATTCCTTAAGAACAAAAAGTGATTAGAATAAGCCTTGGAATGCACAAAATGACGTAAATGTTAAATTAATGACACAAACGCACTTATTGGATGAACTAATTTCCTTAAGAACAAAATGTGATTAGAATAAGCCTCGGAATGCACAAAATGACGTAAATGTTCATCCAATGACACAAACGCACTCATTGGATGAACTACATTACTTAACAATGAAAAGTGATTAGAATAAGCCTTGGAATGCACTAAATGAAGTAAATGTTCAACCAATGACACAAAACGGACTTATTGGATGAACTAGATTCCTTAAGAACGAAAAGTGATTAGAATAAGCCTTAGGATGCACAAAATGACGTAAATGTTAAATTAATGACACAAACGCACTTATTGAATTACCAACATTGGTTAAGAACGAAAAATTATTAGAATAAGCCTTGGTATGCACAAAACAACGTAAATGTTCATCCAATGACACAAACACATTTATTGGATGAACTACATTCCTTAAGAACGAAAAGTTATTAGAATAAGCCTTGGAATGCAAAAAACGACGTAAATGTTCATCCAATGACACAAACGCACTCATTGGATGAACTACATTCCTTAACAACGAAAAGTGATTAGAATAAGCCTTGGAATGCACAAAATGACGTAAATGTTCATCCAATGACACAAACGCACTTATTGGATGAATTACATTCCTTAAGAACGAAAAGTGATTAGAATAAGCCTTGGAATGCACAAAATGACGTAAATGTTCATCGAACGACACAAACGCACTCATTGGATGAACTACATTCCTTAAGAACGAAAGTGATTAGAATAAGCCTTGGAATGCACAAAATGACGTAAATGTTGATCCAATGACACAAACGCACTTATTGGATAAACTATATTCCTTAACAACGAAAAGTGAATAGAATAAGCATTGGAATGCACAAAATGACGTAATTGTTCATCCAATGACACAAACGCACTTATTGGATGAACTACATTCCTTAAGAACGAAAAGTGATTAGAATAAGCCTCGGAATGCACAAAATACCGTAAATGTTCATCCAATGACACAAACGCACTCATTGGATGAACTACATTTCTTAACCACGAAAACTGATTAGAGTATGTCTTGGAATGCACAAAATGACGTAAATGTTCATCCAATGACACAAACGCATTTATGGATAAACAACATTGGTTAACAACGAAAAGTTATTAGAATAACCCTTGGAATGCAAAAAATGACGTAAATGTTAAATTAATGACACAAACGGACATATTGGATGAACTACATTCCTTAAGAACGAAAAGTGATTAGAATAAGCCTCGGAATGCACAAAATGACGTAAATGTTCATCCAATGACACAAACGCACTCATTGGATGAACTACATTACTTAACAATGAAAAGTGATTAGAATAAGCCTTGGAATGCACAAAATGACGTAAATGTTCATCCAATGACACAAACGCACTCATTGGTTGAATTTCATTCCACTAACAACGAAAAGTGATTAGAATAAGCCTTTGAATGCACAAAATGACGTAAATGTAAAATTAATGACAGAAACGCACTTATTGGATGAACTTCATTCCTTAAGACTGAAAAGTGATTAGAATAAGCCTTGGAATGCACAAAATGACGTAAATGTTCATCCAATGACACAATCGCACTTATTGGATGAACTACATTCCTTAAGAACGAAAAGTGATTAGAATAAGCCTCGGAATGCACAAAATACCGTAAATGTCCATCCAATGACACAAACGCACTCATTGGATGAACTACATTTCTTAACCACGAATAGTGATTAGAATAAGCCTTGCAATGCACAAAATGACATAAATGTTCATCCAATGACACAAACGCACTTATTGGATAAACAACATTCGTTAAGAACGAAAAGTTATTAGAATAAGCCAAGGAATACAAAAAATGACGTAAATGTTAAATTAATGACACAAACACACTTATTGGATGAACAACATGGGTTAAGAACGAAAAGTGATTAGAATAAGCCTTGGAATGCACAAAATGACATAAATGTTCATCCAATGACACAAACGCACTCATTGGCTGAACTACATTCCTTAAGAACAAAAAGTGATTAGAATAAGCCTTGGAATGCACCAAATGACGTAAACGTTCATCCAACGACACAAACACACTCATTGGATGAACAACATTCCTTAACAACGAAAAGTGAATAGAATAAGCCTTAACAAAATGACGTAAATGTTAAATTAATGACACAAACGCACTTAATGGATGAACTACATTCCTTAAGAACAAAAAGTGATTAGAATAAGCCTCGGAATGCAGAAAATGACGTAAATGTTCATCCAATGACACAAACGCACTCATTGGATGAACTACATTCCTTAACAACGAAAGTGATTAGAATAAGCCTTGGAATGCACAAAATGACGTAAATGTTAAATTAATGACACAAACGCACTTATTGGATGAACTACATTCCTTAAGAACAAAAAGTGATTAGAATAAGCCTTGGAATGCACAAAATAACATAAATGTTAAATTAATGACACAAACACACTTATTGGACGAACAACATTGGTTAAGAATGAAAAGTGATTAGAATAAGCCTTGGAATGCACAAAATAACGTAAATGTTAAATTAATGACAGAAACGCACTTATTGGATGAACTACATTCCTTAAGAACGAAAAGTGATTAGAATAAGCCTTAGAATGCACAAAATGACGTAAATGTTCATCCAATGACACAATCGCACTTATTGGATGAACTACATTCCTTAAGAACGAAAAGTGATTAGAATAAGCCTTGGAATGCACAAAATGACGTAAATATTCATCCAACGACACAAACGCACTCATTGGATGAACTACATTCCTTAAGAACGAAAAGTGATTAGAATAAGCCTTGGAATGCACAAAATGACGTAAATGTTCATCCAATGACACAAACGCACTTATTGGATGAATTACATTCCTTAAGAACGAAAAGTGATTAGAATAAGCCTTGGAATGCACAAAATGACGTAAATGTTCATCGAACGACACAAACGCACTCATTGGATGAACTACATTCCTTAAGAACGAAAGTGATTAGAATAAGCCTTGGAATGCACAAAATGACGTAAATGTTGATCCAATGACACAAACGCACTTATTGGATATACTATATTCCTTAACAACGAAAAGTGAATAGAATAAGCATTGGAATGCACAAAATGACGTAATTGTTCATCCAATGACACAAACGCACTTATTGGATGAACTACATTCCTTCAGAACGAAAAGTGATTAGAATAAGCCTCGGAATGCACAAAATACCGTAAATGTTCCTCCAATGACACAAACGCACTCATTGGATGAACTACATTTCTTAACCACGAAAAGTGATTAGAGTATGTCTTGGAATGCACAAAATGACGTAAATGTTCATCCAATGACACAAACGCATTTATGGATAAACAACATTGGTTAACAACGAAAAGTTATTAGAATAACCCTTGGAATGCAAAAAATGACGTAAATGTTAAATTAATGACACAATCGCACTTATTGGATGAACTACATTCCTTAAGAACGAAAAGTGATTAGAATAAGCCTCGGAATGCACAAAATACCGTAAATGTTCATCCAATGACACAAACGCACTCATTGGATGAACTACATTTCTTAACCACGAATAGTGATTAGAATAAGCCTTGCAATGCACAAAATGACATAAATGTTCATCCAATGACACAAACGCACTTATTGGATAAACAACATTCGTTAAGAACGAAAAGTTATTAGAATAAGCCAAGGAATACAAAAAATGACGTAAATGTTAAATTAATGACACAAACACACTTATTGGATGAACAACATGGGTTAAGAACGAAAAGTGATTAGAATAAGCCTTGGAATGCACAAAATAACGTAAATGTTAAATTAATGACACAAACGCACTTATTGGATGAACTACATTCCTTAAGAACGAAAAGTGATTAGAATAAGCCTTGGAATGCACAAAATGACATAAATGTTCATCCAATGACACAAACGCACTCATTGGCTGAACTACATTCCTTAAGAACAAAAAGTGATTAGAATAAGCCTTGGAATGTACCAAATGACGTAAACGTTCATCCAACGACACAAACACACTCATTGGATGAACAACATTCCTTAACAACGAAAAGTGAATAGAATAAGCCTTAACAAAATGACGTTAATGTTAAATTAATGACACAAACGCAGTTATTGGATGAAAACATTGGTTAAGAATGAAAAGTGACTAGAATAAGCCTTGGAATGCACAAAATGACGTAAATGTTAAATTAATGACACAAACGCACTTATTGGATGAACTACATTCCTTAAGAACAAAAAGTGATTAGAATAAGCCTTGGAATGCACAAAATGACGTAAATGTTAAATTAATGACACAAACGCACTTATTGGATGAACTAATTTCCTTAAGAACAAAATGTGATTAGAATAAGCCTCGGAATGCACAAAATGACGTAAATGTTCATCCAATGACACAAACGCACTCATTGGATGAACTACATTACTTAACAATGAAAAGTGATTAGAATAAATCTTGGAATGCACAAAATGACGTAAATGTTCATCCAATGACACAAACGCACTCATTGGTTGAACTTCATTCCACTAACAACGAAAAGTGATTAGAATAAGCCTTTGAATGCACAAAATGACGTAAATGTTAAATTAATGACACAAACGCACTTATTGGATGAACTACATTCCTTAAGAACGAAAAGTGATTAGAATAAGCCTTGGAATGCACAAAATGACGTAAATGTTCATCCAATGACACAAACACACTTATTGGATGAACTACAATCCTTAAGAACGAAAAGTGATTAGAATAAGCCTTGGAATGCACAAAATGACGTAAATATTCATCCAACGACACAAACGCACTCATTGGATGAACTACATTCCTTAAGAACGAAAAGTGATTAGAATAAGCCTTGGAATGCACAAAATGACGTAAATGTTCATCCAATGACACAAACGCACTTATTGGATGAATTACATTCCTTAAGAACGAAAAGTGATTAGAATAAGCCTTGGAATGCACAAAATGACGTAAATGTTTATCGAACGACACAAATGCACTCATTGGATGAACTACATTTCTTAACCACGAAAAGTGATTAGAGTATGTCTTGGAATGCACAAAATGACGTAAATGTTCATCCAATGACAGAAACGCATTTATGGATAAACAACATTGGTTAACAACGAAAAGTTATTAGAATAACCCTTGGAATGCAAAAAATGACGTAAATGTTAAATTAATGACACAAATGGACATATTGGATGAACTACATTCCTTAAGAACGAAAAGTGATTAGAATAAGCCTCGGAATGCACAAAATGACGTAAATGTTCATCCAATGACACAAACGCACTCATTGGATGAACTACATTACTTAACAATGAAAAGTGATTAGAATAAGCCTTGGAATGCACAAAATGACGTAAATGTTCATCCAATGACACAAACGCACTCATTGGTTGAACTTCATTCCACTAACAACGAAAAGTGATTAGAATAAGCCTTTGAATGCACAAAATGACGTAAATGTTAAATTAATGACAGAAACGCACTTATTGGATGAACTACATTCCTTAAGAACGAAAAGTGATTAGAATAAGCCTTGGAATGCACAAAATGACGTAAATGTTCATCCAATGACACAATCGCACTTATTGGATGAACTACATTCCTTAAGAACGAAAAGTGATTAGAAAAAGCCTCGGAATGCACAAAATACCGTAAATGTTCATCCAATGACACAAACGCACTCATTGGATGAACTACATTTCTTAACCACGAATAGTGATTAGAATAAGCCTTGCAATGCACAAAATGACATAAATGTTCATCCAATGACACAAACGCACTTATTGGATAAACAACATTCGTTAAGAACGAAAAGTTATTAGAATAAGCCAAGGAATACAAAAAATGACGTAAATGTTAAATTAATGACACAAACACACTTATTGGATGAACAACATGGGTTAAGAACGAAAAGTGATTAGAATAAGCCTTGGAATGCACAAAATAACGTAAATGTTAAATTAATGACACAAACGCACTTATTGGATGAACTACATTCCTTAAGAACGAAAAGTGATTAGAATAAGCCTTGGAATGCACAAAATGACATAAATGTTCATCCAATGACACAAACGCACTCATTGGCTGAACTACATTCCTTAAGAACAAAAAGTGATTAGAATAAGCCTTGGAATGTACCAAATGACGTAAACGTTCATCCAACGACACAAACACACTCATTGGATGAACAACATTCCTTAACAACGAAAAGTGAATAGAATAAGCCTTAACAAAATGACGTTAATGTTAAATTAATGACACAAACGCAGTTATTGGATGAACAACATTGGTTAAGAATGAAAAGTGATTAGAATAAGCCTTGGAATGCACAAAATGACGTAAATGTTAAATTAATGACACAAACGCACTTATTGGATGAACTACATTCCTTAAGAACAAAAAGTGATTAGAATAAGCCTTGGAATGCACAAAATGACGTAAATGTTAAATTAATGACACAAACGCGCTTATTGGATGAACTAATTTCCTTAAGAACAAAATGTGATTAGAATAAGCCTCGGAATGCACAAAATGACGTAAATGTTCATCCAATGACACAAACGCACTCATTGGATGAACTACATTACTTAACAATGAAAAGTGATTAGAATAAGCCTTGGAATGCACAAAATGACGTAAATGTTCATCCAATGACACAAACGCACTCATTGGTTGAACTTCATTCCACTAACAACGAAAAGTGATTAGAATAAGCCTTTGAATGCACAAAATGACGTAAATGTTAAATTAATGACAGAAACGCACTTATTGGATGAACTACATTCCTTAAGAACGAAAAGTGATTAGAATAAGCCTTGGAATGCACAAAATGACGTAAATGTTAAATTAATGACACAAACGCACTTATTGGATGAACAACATTGGTTAAGAACGAAAAGTGATTAAAATAAGCCTTGGAATGCACAAAATGACATAAATGTTCGTCCAATGACACAAACACACTTATTGGATGAACTACATTCCTTAACAACGAAAAGTTAATAGAATAAGCTTTGGAATGCACAAAATGACGTAAATGTTCATCCAATGACAAAAACGCACTTATTGGATGAACAACATTGGTTAAGAACAAAAAGTGATTAGAATAAGCCTTGGAATGCACAAAATGACGTAAATGTTAAATTAATGACACAAACGCACTTATTGGATGAACAACATTGGTTAAGAACGAAAAGTGATTAGAATAAGCCTTGGAATGCACAAAATGACGTAAATGTTCATCCAATGACACAAACGCACTTATTGGATAAACTACATTCCTTAATAACGAAAAGTGATTAGAATAAGCCTTGGAATGCACAAAATGACGTAAATGTTCGTCCAATGATCCAAACGCACTTATTGGATGAACAACATTGGTTAAGAACGAAAAGTGATTAGAATAAGTCCTGGAATGCACAAAATGACGTAAATGTTAAAATTATTGACACAAACGCACTTATTGTATGAACTACGTTCCTTAAGAACGAAAAGTGATTAGAATAAGCCTTGGCATGCACAAAATGACGTAAATGTTCATCCAATGACACAAACGCACTTATTGGATGAACTACATTCCTTAAGAACGAAAAGTGAATAGAATAAGCCTTGGAATGCACAAAACGACGTAAATGTTAAATTAATGACAAAAACGCACTTATTGGATGAACAACATTGGTTAAGAACGAAAAGTGATGAGAATAAGCCTTGGAATGCACAAAATAACGTAAATGTTAAATTAATGACACAAACGCACTTATTGGATGAACTACATTCCTGAAGAACCAAAAATGATTAGAATAAGCCTTGGAATGCACTAAATGACATAAATTTTCATCCCATGACACAAACGCACTCATTGGATGAACAACATTTGTTAACAACGAAAAGTGAATAGAATAAGCCTAGGAATGCACAAAATGACGTAAATGTACATCCAATGACACAAACGCACTTATTGGATGAACTACATTCCTTAAGAACGAAAAGTGATTAGAATAAGCCTTGGAATGCACAAAATGACGTAAATGTTAAATTAATGACCCAAACATACTTATTGGATGAACAACATTCGTTAAGAACGAAAAGTGATTAGAATAAGCCTTGGAATGCACAAAATGACGTAAATGTTAAATTAATGACACAAACGCACTTAATTGATGAACTACATTCCTTAAGAACAAAAAGTGATTAGACTAATCCTTGGAATGCACAAAATGACGTAAATGTTAAATTAATGACACAAACGCCCTTATTGGATGAACTACATTCCTTAAGAACGAAAAGTGATTAGAATAAGCCTTGGAATGCACAAAATGACGTAAATGTTCATCCAATGACACAAACGCACTTATTGGATAAACAACATTGGTTAAGAACGAAAAGTGATTAGAATAAGTCTTGAAATGCACAAAATGACACAAACGAACTTATTGGATGAACTACATTCCTTAAGAACGAAAAGTGATTAGAATAAGCCTTGGAATGCACAAAATGACGTAAATGTTAAATTAATGACACAAACGCACTTATTGGATGAACAACATTGGTTAAGAAAGAAAAGTGATTAGAATAAGCCTAGGAATGCACAAAATGACGTAAATGTTCATCCAATGACACAAACGCACTTATTGGATAAACTACATTCCTTAATAACGAAAAGTGATTAGAATAAGCCTTGGAATGCACAAAATGACGTAAATGTTCATCCAATGACACAAACGCACTTATTGGATGAACAACATTTGTTAAGGACGAAAAGTGATTAGAATAAGCCTTGGAATGCACAAAATGATGTAAATGTTAAATTAATGACACAAACGCAGTTATTGGATGAACAACATTGGTTAAGAACGAAAAGTGATTAGAATAAGCCTTGGAATGCACAAAATGACGTAAATGTTAAATTAATGACACAAACGCACTTATTGGATGAACAACATTGGTTAAGAACGAAAAATGATTAGAATAAGCCTTGGAATGCACAAAATGACGCAAATGTTCATCCAATGACACAAACGCACTTATTGGATAAACTACATTCCTTAATAACGAAAAGTGATTAGAATAAGCCTTGGAATGCACAAAATGACGTAAATGTTAAATTAATGACACAAACGCACTTATTGGATGAACAACATTGGTTAAGAACGAAAAGTGATTAGAATAAACCTTGGAATGCACAAAATGACGTAAATGTTCATCCAATGACACAAACGCACTTATTGGATAAACTACATTCCTTAATAACGAAAAGTGATTAGAATAAGCCTTGGAAAGCACAAAATGACGTAAATGTTCATCCAATGACACAAACGCACTTATTGGATGAACAACATTTGTTAAGAACGAAAAGTGATTAGAATAAGCCTTGGAATGCACAAAATGATGTAAATGTTAAATTAATGACACAAACGCAGTTATTGGATGAACAACATTGGTTAAGAACGAAAAGTGATTAGAATAAGCCTTGGAATGCACAAAATGACGTAAATGTTAAATTAATGACACAAACGCACTTATTGGATGAACAACATTGGTTAAGAACGAAAAGTGATTAGAATAAGCCTTGGAATGCACAAAATGAAGTAAATGTTCATCCAATGACACAAACGCACTTATTGGATGAACTACATTCCTTAAGAACGAAAAGTGATTAGAATAAGCCTCGGAATGCACAAAATACCGTAAATGTTCATCCAATGACACAAACGCACTCATTGGATGAACTACATTTCTTAACCACGAATAGTGATTAGAATAAGCCTTGCAATGCACAAAATGACATAAATGTTCATCCAATGACACAAACGCACTTATTGGATAAACAACATTCGTTAAGAACGAAAAGTTATTAGAATAAGCCAAGGAATACAAAAAATGACGTAAATGTTAAATTAATGACACAAACACACTTATTGGATGAACAACATGGGTTAAGAACGAAAAGTGATTAGAATAAGCCTTGGAATGCACAAAATAACGTAAATGTTAAATTAATGACACAAACGCACTTATTGGATGAACTACATTCCTTAAGAACGAAAAGTGATTAGAATAAGCCTTGGAATGCACAAAATGACATAAATGTTCATCCAATGACACAAACGCACTCATTGGCTGAACTACATTCCTTAAGAACAAAAAGTGATTAGAATAAGCCTTGGAATGCACCAAATGACGTAAACGTTCATCCAACGACACAAACACACTCATTGGATGAACAACATTCCTTAACAACGAAAAGTGAATAGAATAAGCCTTAACAAAATGACGTTAATGTTAAATTAATGACACAAACGCAGTTATTGGATGAACAACATTGGTTAAGAATGAAAAGTGATTAGAATAAGCCTTGGAATGCACAAAATGACGTAAATGTTAAATTAATGACACAAACGCACTTATTGGATGAACTACATTCCTTAAGAACAAAAAGTGATTAGAATAAGCCTTGGAATGCACAAAATGACGTAAATGTTAAATTAATGACACAAACGCACTTAATGGATGAACTACATTCCTTAAGAACAAAAAGTGATTAGAATAAGCCTCAGAATGCAGAAAATGACGTAAATGTTCATCCAATGACACAAACGCACTCATTGGATGAACTACATTCCTTAAGAACGAAAAGTGATTAGAATAAGCCTTGGAATGCACAAAATGACGTAAATGTTCATCCAATGACCCAAACGCACTTATTGGATGAACAACATTGGTTAAGAACGAAAAGTGATTAGAATAAGTCTTGGAATGCACAAAATGACGTAAATGTTAAAATTAATGACACAAACGCACTTATCGGATGAACTACGTTCCTTAAGAACGAAAAGTGATTAGAATAAGCCTTGGCATGCACCAAATGACGTAAATGTTCATCCAATGACACAAACGCACTTATTGGATGAACTACATTCCTTAAGAACGAAAAGTGATTAGAATAAGCCTGGGAATGCACAAAATGACGTAAATGTTAAATTAATGACACAAACACACTTAATGGATGAACTACATTCCTTAACAACGAAAAGTGAATAGAATAAGCTTTGGAATGCACAAAATGATGTAAATGTTAAATTAATGACACAAACGCACTTATTGGATGAACAACATTGGTTAAGAACGAAAAGTGATGAGAATAAGCCTTGGAATGCACAAAATAACGTAAATGTTAAATTAATGACACAAACGCACTTATTGGATGAACTACATTCCTGAAGAACCAAAAATGATTAGAATAAGCCTTGGAATGCACCAAATGACTTAAATGTTCATCCCATGACACAAACGCACTCATTGGACGAACAACATTTCTTAACAACGAAAAGTGAATAGAATAAGCCTAGGAATGCACAAATGACGTAAATGTTCATCTAATGACACAAACGCACTTATTGGATGAATTACATTCCTTAAGAACGAAAAGTGATTAGAATAAGCCTTGGAATGCACAAAATGACGTAAATGTTAAATTAATGACCCAAACACACTTATTGGATGAACAACATTCGTTAAGAACGAAAAGTGATTAGAATAAGCCTTGGAATGCACAAAATGACGTAAATGTTAAATTAATGACACAAACGCACTTAATGGATGAACTACATTCCTTAAGAACAAAAAGTGATTAGAATAAGCCTCGGAATGCAGAAAATGACGTAAATGTTCATCCAATGACACAAACGCACTCATTGGATGAACTACATTCCTTAACAACGAAAAGTGATTAGAATAAGCCTTGGAATGCACAAAATGACGTAAATGTTCATCAATGACACAAACGCACTTATTGGATGAACTACATTCCTTAAGACCGAAAAGTGATTAGAATAAGCCTTGGAATGCACCAAATGACGTAAATGTTCATCCAATGACACAAACGCACTCATTGGACGAACAACATTCCTTAACAGCAAAAAGTGAATAGAATAAGCTTAGGAATGCACAAAATGACGTAAATGTTCATCCAATGACACAAACGCACTTATTGGATGAACTGCATTCCATAAGAACGAAAAGTGATTAGAATAAGACTTGGAATGCACAAAATAACGTAAATGTTAAATTAATGACACAAACGCAGTTATTGGATGAACTACATTCCTTAAGAACGAAAAGTGATTTGAATAAGCCTTGGAATGCACAAAATGACGTTAATGTTAAATTAATGACACAAACGCACTTATTGGATGAACAACATTGGTTAAGAACGAAAAGTGATTAGAATAAGCATTGGAATGCACAAAATGACGTAAATGTTCATCCAATGACACAAACGCACTTATTGGATAAACTACACTCCTTAATAACGAAAAGTGATTAGAATAAGCCTTGGAATGCACAAAATGACGTAAATGTTCATCCAATGACACAAACGCACTTATTGGATGAACAACATTGGTTAAGAACGAAAAGTGATTAGATAAGCCATGGAATGCACAAAATGACGTAAATGTTAAATTAATGACACAAACGCACTTATTGGATGAACAACATTGGTTAAGAACGAAAAGTGATTAAAATAAGCCTTGGAATGCACAAAATGACGTAAATGTTCATCCAATGACACAAACGCACTTATTGGATTTACTACATTCCTTAACAACGAAAAGTGAATAGAATAAGCTTTGGAATGCACAAAATGATGTAAATGTTCATCCAATGACAAAAACGCACTTATTGGATGAACAACATTGGTTAAGAACAAAAAGTGATTAGAATAAGCCTTGGAATGCACAAAATGACGTAAATGTTAAATTAATGACACAAACGCACTTAATGGATGAACTACATTCCTTAAGAACAAAAAGTGATTAGAATAAGCCTCAGAATGCAGAAAATGACGTAAATGTTCATCCAATGACACAAACGCACTCATTGGATGAACTACATTCCTTAAGAACGAAAAGTGATTAGAATAAGCCTTGGAATGCACAAAATGACGTAAATGTTCATCCAATGACCCAAACGCACTTATTGGATGAACAACATTGGTTAAGAACGAAAAGTGATTAGAATAAGTCTTGGAATGCACAAAATGACGTAAATGTTAAAATTAATGACACAAACGCACTTATCGGATGAACTACGTTCCTTAAGAACGAAAAGTGATTAGAATAAGCCTTGGCATGCACCAAATGACGTAAATGTTCATCCAATGACACAAACGCACTTATTGGATGAACTACATTCCTTAAGAACGAAAAGTGATTAGAATAAGCCTGGGAATGCACAAAATGACGTAAATGTTAAATTAATGACACAAACACACTTAATGGATGAACTACATTCCTTAACAACGAAAAGTGAATAGAATAAGCTTTGGAATGCACAAAATGATGTAAATGTTAAATTAATGACACAAACGCACTTATTGGATGAACAACATTGGTTAAGAACGAAAAGTGATGAGAATAAGCCTTGGAATGCACAAAATAACGTAAATGTTAAATTAATGACACAAACGCACTTATTGGATGAACTACATTCCTGAAGAACCAAAAATGATTAGAATAAGCCTTGGAATGCACCAAATGACTTAAATGTTCATCCCATGACACAAACGCACTCATTGGACGAACAACATTTCTTAACAACGAAAAGTGAATAGAATAAGCCTAGGAATGCACAAATGACGTAAATGTTCATCTAATGACACAAACGCACTTATTGGATGAATTACATTCCTTAAGAACGAAAAGTGATTAGAATAAGCCTTGGAATGCACAAAATGACGTAAATGTTAAATTAATGACCCAAACACACTTATTGGATGAACAACATTCGTTAAGAACGAAAAGTGATTAGAATAAGCCTTGGAATGCACAAAATGACGTAAATGTTAAATTAATGACACAAACGCACTTAATGGATGAACTACATTCCTTAAGAACAAAAAGTGATTAGAATAAGCCTCGGAATGCAGAAAATGACGTAAATGTTCATCCAATGACACAAACGCACTCATTGGATGAACTACATTCCTTAACAACGAAAAGTGATTAGAATAAGCCTTGGAATGCACAAAATGACGTAAATGTTCATCAATGACACAAACGCACTTATTGGATGAACTACATTCCTTAAGACCGAAAAGTGATTAGAATAAGCCTTGGAATGCACCAAATGACGTAAATGTTCATCCAATGACACAAACGCACTCATTGGACGAACAACATTCCTTAACAGCAAAAAGTGAATAGAATAAGCTTAGGAATGCACAAAATGACGTAAATGTTCATCCAATGACACAAACGCACTTATTGGATGAACTGCATTCCATAAGAACGAAAAGTGATTAGAATAAGACTTGGAATGCACAAAATAACGTAAATGTTAAATTAATGACACAAACGCAGTTATTGGATGAACTACATTCCTTAAGAACGAAAAGTGATTTGAATAAGCCTTGGAATGCACAAAATGACGTAAATGTTCATCCAATGACACAAACGCACTTATTGGATGAACTACATTCCTTAAGAACGAAAAGTGATTAGAATAAGCCATGGAATGCACAAAATGACATAAATGTTAAATTAATGACACAAACGCACTTATTGGATGAACAACATTGGTTAAGAACGAAAAGTGATTAAAATAAGCCTTGGAATGCTGAAAATGAGGTAAATGTTCGTCCAATGACACAAACGCACTTATTGGATGAACTACATTCCTTAACAACGAAAAGTGAATAGAATAAGCCTTGGAATGCACAAAATGACGTAAATGTTCATCCAATGACACAAACGCACTTATTGGATGAACTACATCCCTTAAGAACGAAAAGTGATTAGAATAAGCCTTGG
>JBBPBO010001984.1:40557793-40580182 GCA_037974295.1 Cicer cuneatum | reverse complement strand
CCTTGGAATGCACAAAATGACGTAAATGTTAAATTAATGACACAAACGCCCTTATTGGATGAACTACATTCCTTAAGAACGAAAAGTGATTAGAATAAGCCTTGGAATGCACAAAATGACGTAAATGTTCATCCAATGACACAAACGCACTTATTGGATAAAAACCATTGGTTAAGAACGAAAAGTGATTAGAATAAGCCATGGAATGCACAAAATGACGTCAATGTTAAATTAATGATACAAACGCACTTATTGGATGAACAACATTGGTTAAGAACGAAAAGTGATTAAAATAAGCCTTGGAATGCAGAAAATGAGGTAAATGTTCGTCCAATGACACAAACGCACTTATTGGATGAACTACATTCCTTAACAACGAAAAGTGAATAGAATAAGCCTTGGAATGCACAAAATGACGTAAATGTTCATCCAATGACACAAACGCACTTATTGGATGAACTACATCCCTTAAGAACGAAAAGTGATTAGAATAAGCCTTGGAATGCACAAAATGACGTAAATGTTAAATTAATGACACAAACGCACTTATTAGATGAACTACGTTCCTTAAGAACGAAAAGTGATTAGAATAACCCTTGGAATGCAAACAATGACGTAAATGTTCAACCAATGACACAAACGCACTCATTGGATGAACTACATTCCTTAAGAACGAAAACTGATTTGAATAAGCGTTGGATTGCACAAAATGACGTAAATGTTGATCCAATGACAAAAACGCACTTATTGGATTTACTACATTCCTTAACAACGAAAAGTGAATAGAATAAGCTTTGGAATGCACAAATTGATGTAAATGTTCATCCAATGACAAAATCACACTTATTGGATGAACAACATTAGTTAAGAACGAAAAGTGATTAGAATAAACCATGGAATGCACAAAATGACGTAAATGTTCATCCAATGACACAAACGCACTTATTGGATAAAACAACATTGGTTAAGAATGAAAAGTGATTAGAATAAGCCATGGAATGCACAAAATGACGTAAATGTTAAATTAATGACACAAACGCACTTATTGGATGAACAACATTGGTTTAGAACGAAAAGTGATTAGAATAAGCCTTGGAATGCACAAAATGACGTAAATGTTCATCCAATGACACAAACGCACTTATTGGATAATCTACATTCCTTAATAACGAAAAGTGATTAGAATAAGCCTTGGAATGCACAAAATGACGTAAATGTTCATCCAATGACACAAACGCACTTATTGGATGAACAACATTTGTTAAGAACGAAAAGTGATTAGAATAAGCCTTGGAATGCACAAAATGATGTAAATGTTAAATTAATAACACAAACGCAGTTATTGGATGAACAACATTGGTTAAGAACGAAAAGTGATTAGAATAAGCCTTGGAATGCACAAAATGACGTAAATGTTAAATTAATGACACAAACGCACTTATTGGATGAACAACATTGGTTAAGAACGAAAAGTGATTAGAATAAGCATTGGAATGCACAAAATGACGTAAATGTTCATCCAATGACACAAACGCACTTATTGGATAAACTACACTCCTTAATAACGAAAAGTGATTAGAATAAGCCTTGGAATGCACAAAATGACGTAAATGTTCATCCAATGACACAAACGCACTCATTGGATGAACTACATTCCTTAACAACGAAAAGTGATTAGAATAAGCCTTGGAATGCACAAAATGACGTAAATGTTCATCAATGACACAAACGCACTTATTGGATGAACTACATTCCTTAAGACCGAAAAGTGATTAGAATAAGCCTTGGAATGCACCAAATGACGTAAATGTTCATCCAATGACAAAATCACACTTATTGGATGAACAACATTAGTTAAGAACGAAAAGTGATTAGCATAAGCCTTGGAATGCAAAAAATGACGTTAATGTTAAATTAATGACACAAACGCACTTATTGGATGAACAACATTGCTTAAGAACGAACAGTGATTAGACTAATCCTTGGAATGCACAAAATGACGTAAATATTAAATTAATGACACAAACGCCCTTATTGGATGAACTACATTCCTTAAGAACGAAAAGTGATTAGAATAAACCATGGAATGCACAAAATGACGTAAATGTTCATCCAATGACACAAACGCACTTATTGGATAAAACAACATTGGTTAAGAATGAAAAGTGATTAGAATAAGCCATGGAATGCACAAAATGACGTAAATGTTAAATTAATGACACAAACGCACTTATTGGTTGAACAACATTGTTTAGAACGAAAAGTGATTAGAATAAGCCTTGGAATGCACAAAATGACGTAAATGTTAAATTAATGACACAAACGCACTTATTGGATAATCTACATTCCTTAATAACGAAAAGTGATTAGAATAAGCCTTGGAATGCACAAAATGACGTAAATGTTCATCCAATGACACAAACGCACTTATTGGATGAACAACATTTGTTAAGAACGAAAAGTGATTAGAATAAGCCTTGGAATGCACAAAATGATGTAAATGTTAAATTAATAACACAAACGCAGTTATTGGATGAACAACATTGGTTAAGAACGAAAAGTGATTAGAATAAGCCTTGGAATGCACAAAATGACGTAAATGTTAAATTAATGACACAAACGCACTTATTGGATGAACAACATTGGTTAAGAACGAAAAGTGATTAGAATAAGCATTGGAATGCACAAAATGACGTAAATGTTCATCCAATGACACAAACGCACTTATTGGATAAACTACACTCCTTAATAACGAAAAGTGATTAGAATAAGCCTTGGAATGCACAAAATGACGTAAATGTTCATCCAATGACACAAACGCACTTATTGGATGAACAACATTGGTTAAGAACGAAAAGTGATTAGATAAGCCATGGAATGCACAAAATGACGTAAATGTTAAATTAATGACACAAACGCACTTATTGGATGAACAACATTGGTTAAGAACGAAAAGTGATTAAAATAAGCCTTGGAATGCACAAAATGACGTAAATGTTCATCCAATGACACAAACGCACTTATTGGATGAACCACATTCCTTAACAACGAAAAGTGAATAGAATAAGCTTTGGAATGCACAAAATGATGTAAATGTTAAATTAATGACACAAACGCACTTAATGGATGAACTACATTCCTTAAGAACAAAAAGTGATTAGAATAAGCCTCGGAATGCAGAAAATGACGTAAATGTTCATCCAATGACACAAACGCACTCATTGGATGAACTACTTTCCTTAACAACAAAAAGTGATTAGAATAAGCTTTGGAATGCACAAAATGAAGTAAATGTTCATCCAATGACACAAACGCACTCATTGGATGAACTACATTCCTTAAGAACGAAAAGTGATTAGAATAAACCATGGAATGCACAAAATGACGTAAATGTTCATCCAATGACACAAACGCACTTATTGGATGAACAACATTGGTTAAGAATGAAAAGTGATTAGAATAAGCCATGGAATGCACAAAATGACGTAAATGTTAAATTAATGACACAAACGCACTTATTGGTTGAACAACATTGTTTAGAACGAAAAGTGATTAGAATAAGCCTTGGAATGCACAAAATGACGTAAATGTTCATCCAATGACACAAACGCACTTATTGGATAATCTACATTCCTTAATAACGAAAAGTGATTAGAATAAGCCTTGGAATGCACAAAATGACGTAAATGTTCATCCAATGACACAAACGCACTTATTGGATGAACAACATTTGTTAAGAACGAAAAGTGATTAGAATAAGCCTTGGAATGCACAAAATGATGTAAATGTTAAATTAATAACACAAACGCAGTTATTGGATGAACAACATTGGTTAAGAACGAAAAGTGATTAGAATAAGCCTTGGAATGCACAAAATGACGTAAATGTTAAATTAATGACACAAACGCACTTATTGGATGAACAACATTGGTTAAGAACGAAAAGTGATTAGAATAAGCATTGGAATGCACAAAATGACGTAAATGTTCATCCAATGACACAAACGCACTTATTGGATAAACTACACTCCTTAATAACGAAAAGTGATTAGAATAAGCCTTGGAATGCACAAAATGACGTAAATGTTCATCCAATGACACAAACGCACTTATTGGATGAACAACATTGGTTAAGAACGAAAAGTGATTAGATAAGCCATGGAATGCACAAAATGACGTAAATGTTAAATTAATGACACAAACGCACTTATTGGATGAACAACATTGGTTAAGAACGAAAAGTGATTAAAATAAGCCTTGGAATCCACAAAATGACGTAAATGTTCATCCAATGACACAAACGCACTTATTGGATGAACTACATTCCTTAACAACGAAAAGTGAATAGAATAAGCTTTGGAATGCACAAAATGATGTAAATGTTAAATTAATGACACAAACGCACTTATTGGATGAACAACATTGGTTAAGAACGAAAAGTGATGAGAATAAGCCTTGGAATGCACAAAATAACGTAAATGTTCATCCAATGACACAAACGCACTTATTGGATGAACTACATTCCTTAAGAACGAAAAGTGATTAGAATAAGCCTGGGAATGCACAAAATGACGTAAATGTTAAATTAATGACACAAACACACTTAATGGATGAACTACATTCCTTAACAACGAAAAGTGAATAGAATAAGCTTTGGAATGCACAAAATGATGTAAATGTTAAATTAATGACACAAACGCACTTATTGGATGAACAACATTGGTTAAGAACGAAAAGTGATGAGAATAAGCCTTGGAATGCACAAAATAACGTAAATGTTAAATTAATGACACAAACGCACTTATTGGATGAACTAAATTCCTGAAGAACCAAAAATGATTAGAATAAGCCTTGGAATGCACCAAATGACTTAAATGTTCATCCCATGACACAAACGCACTCATTGGATGAACAACATTTCTTAACAACGAAAAGTGAATAGAATAAGCCTAGGAATGCACAAATGACGTAAATGTTCATCTAATGACACAAACGCACTTATTGGATGAACTACATTCCTTAAGAACGAAAAGTGATTAGAATAAGCCTTGGAATGCACAAAATGACGTAAATGTTAAATTAATGACCCAAACACACTTATTGGATGAACAACATTCGTTAAGAACGAAAAGTGATTAGAATAAGCCTTGGAATGCACAAAATGACGTAAATGTTAAATTAATGACACAAACGCACTTAATGGATGAACTACATTCCTTAAGAACAAAAAGTGATTAGAATAAGCCTCGGAATGCAGAAAATGACGTAAATGTTCATCCAATGACACAAACGCACTCATTGGATGAACTACATTCCTTAACAACGAAAAGTGATTAGAATAAGCCTTGGAATGCACAAAATGACGTAAATGTTCATCAATGACACAAACGCACTTATTGGATGAACTACATTCCTTAAGACCGAAAAGTGATTAGAATAAGCCTTGGAATGCACCAAATGACGTAAATGTTCATCCAATGACACAAACGCACTCATTGGACGAACAACATTCCTTAACAGCGAAAAGTGAATAGAATAAGCTTAGGAATGCACAAAATGACGTAAATGTTCATCCAATGACACAAACGCACTTATTGGATGAACTGCATTCCATAAGAACGAAAAGTGATTAGAATAAGACTTGGAATGCACAAAATAACGTAAATGTTAAATTAATGACACAAACGCAGTTATTGGATGAACTACATTCCTTAAGAACGAAAAGTGATTTGAATAAGCCTTGGAATGCACAAAATGACGTTAATGTTAAATTAATGACACAAACGCACTTATTGGATGAACAACATTGGTTAAGAACGAAAAGTGATTAGAATAAGCATTGGAATGCACAAAATGACGTAAATGTTCATCCAATGACACAAACGCACTTATTGGATAAACTACACTCCTTAATAACGAAAAGTGATTAGAATAAGCCTTGGAATGCACAAAATGACGTAAATGTTCATCCAATGACACAAACGCACTTATTGGATGAACAACATTGGTTAAGAACGAAAAGTGATTAGATAAGCCATGGAATGCACAAAATGACGTAAAAGTTAAATTAATGACACAAACGCACTTATTGGATGAACAACATTGGTTAAGAACGAAAAGTGATTAAAATAAGCCTTGGAATCCACAAAATGACGTAAATGTTCATCCAATGACACAAACGCACTCATTGGATGAACAACATTCCTTAACAATCAAAAGTGAATAGAATAAGCCTAGGAATGCACAAAATGACGTAAATGGTCATCCAATGACACAAACGCACTTATTGGAGAACTACATTCCTTAAGAACGAAAAGTGATTAGAATAAGCCTTGCAATGCACAAAATGACGTTAATGTTAAATTAATGACACAAACACACTTATTGGATGAACAACATTGGTTAAGAATGAAAAGTGATTAGAATAACCCTTGGAATGCACAAAATGACGTAAATGTTAAATTAATGACACAAACGCACTTAATGGATGAACTACATTCCTTAAGAACAAAAAGTCATTAGAATAAGCCTTGGAACGCACAAAATGACGTAAATGTTCATCCAATGACACAAATGCACTTATTGGATAAACAACATTCGTTAAGAACGAATTGTTATTAGAATAAGCCTTGGAATGCAAAAAATGACGTAAATGTTAAATTAATGAAACAAACGCACATATTGGATGAACTACATTCCTTAAGAACGAAAAGTGATTAGAATAAGCCTTGGAATGCACAAAATGACGTAAATGTTCATCCGATGACACAAACGCACTTATTGGATAAACTACATTCCTTAAGAACGAAAAGTGATTAGAATAAGCCTTGGAATGCACCAAATGATGTAAATGTTCATCCAATGACACAAACGCACTCATTGGATGAACAACATTCCTTAACAATCAAAAGTGAATAGAATAAGCCTAGGAATGCACAAATTGATGTAAATGTTCATCCAATGACACAAACGCACTTATTGGATGAACTACATTCCTTAAGAACGAAAACTGATTAGAATAAGCCTTGCAATGCACAAAATGACGTAAATGTTAAATTAATGACACAAACACACTTATTGGATAAACAACATTTCGTTAAGAACGAAACGTTAATAGAATAAGCCTTGGAATGCAAAAAATGACGTAAATGTTAAATTAATGACACAAACGCACTTAATGGATGAACTACATTCCTTAAGAACAAAAAGTGATTAGAATAAGCCTTGGAATGCACAAAATGAAGTAAATGTTCATCCAATGACACAAACGCATTCATTGGATGAACTATATTCCTTAACAACGAAAAGTGATGAGAATAAGCCTTGGAATGCACAAAATGACGTAAATGTTCATCCGATGACACAAACGCACTTATTGGATAAACTACATTCCTTATGAACGAAAAGTGATTAGAATAAGCCTTGGAACGCACAAAATGACATAAATGTTCATCCATTGACACAAATGCACTTATTGGATAAACAACATTTCGTTAAGAACGAAACGTTATTAGAATAAGCCTTGGAATGCAAAAAATGACGTAAATGTTAAATTAATGAAAGAAACGCAATATTGGATGAACTACATTCCTTAAGAATGAAAAGTTATTAGAATAAGCCTTGGAATGCACAAAAAGAAGTAAATGTTCATCCAATGACACAAACGCATTCATTGGATGAACTATATTCCTTAACAACGAAAAGTGATGAGAATAAGCCTTGGAATGCACAAAATGACGTAAATGTTCATCCAATGACACAAACGCACTTATTGGATAAACTATATTCCTTATGATCGAAAAGTGATTCGAATAAGCCTTGGAACGCACAAAATGACGTAAATGTTCATCCAATGACACAAATGCACTTATTGGATAAACAACATTTCGTTAAGAACGAAACGTTATTAGAATAAGCCTTGGAATGCTAAAAATGACGTAAATGTTAAATTAATGAAACAAACGCACATATTGGATGAACTACATTCCTTAAGAACGAAAAGTGATTAGAATAAGCCTTGGAATGCACAAAATGACGTAAATGTTCCTCCGATGACACAAACGCACTTATTGGATAAACTACATTCCTTAAGAACGAAAAGTGATTAGAATAAGCCTTGGAATGCACCAAATGACGTAAATGTTCATCCAATGACATAAACGCACTCATTGGATGAACAACATTCCTTAACAATCAAAAGTGAATAGAATAAGCCTAGGAATGCACAAAATGACGTAAATGTTCATCCAATGACACAAACGCACTTATTGGATGAACTACATTCCTTAAGAACGAAACGTTATTAGAATAAGCCTTGGAATGCAAAAAATGACGTAAATGTTAAATTAATGAAACAAACGCACATATTGGATGAACTACATTCCTTAACAACGAAAAGTGATTAGAATAAGCCTTCGAATGCACAAAATGACGTAAATGTTCATCCAATGAAACAAACGCAGTTATTGGATGAACTACATTCCTTAAGAACGAAAAGTGATTAGAATAAGCCTTGGAATGCACCAAATGACGTAAATGTTCATCCAATGACACAAACGCACTCATTGGATTAACAACATTCCTTAACAATCAAAAGTGAATAGAATAAGCCTAGGAATGCACAAAATGACGTAAATGTTCATCCAATGACACAAACGCACTTATTGGATGAACTACATTCCTTAAGAACGAAAAGTGATTTGAATAAGCCTTGGAATGCACCAAATGACGTAAATGTTCATCCAATGACACAAACGCACTCATTGGATCAACAACATTCCTTAACAATCAAAAGTGAATAGAATAAGCCTAGGAATGCCCAAAATGACGTAAATGTTCATCCAATGACACAAACGCACTTATTGGATGAACTACATTCCTTAAGAACGAAAACCGATTAGAATAAGCCTTGCAATGCACAAAATGACGTAAATGTTAAATTAATGACACAAACACACTTATTGGATGAACAAAATTGGTTAAGAACGAAAAGTGATTAGAATAAACCTTGGAATCCACAAAATGACGTAAATGTTAAATTAATGACACAAACGCACTTAATGGATGAACTACATTCCTTAAGAACGAAAAGTGATTAGAATAAGCCTCGGAATGCACAAAATGACGTAAATGTTCATCCAATGACACAAACGCACTTATTGGATAAACTACATTCCTTGTGATCGAAAAGTGATTCGAATAAGCCTTGGAACGCACAAAATGACGTAAATGTTCATCCAATGACATAAATGCACTTATTGGATAAACAACATTCGTTAAGAACGAAACGTTATTCGAATGAGCCTTGGAATGCAGAAAATGACGTCAATGTTAAATTAATGAAACAAACGCACATATTGAATGAACTACATTCCTTAACAACGAAAAGTGATTAGAATAAGCCTTCGAATGCACAAAATGACGTAAATGTTCATCCAATGAAACAAACGCACTTATTGGATGAACTACATTCCTTAAGAACGAAAAGTGATTAGAATAAGCCTTGGAATGCACCAAATGACGTAAATGTTCATCCAATGACACAAACGCACTCATGGGATTAACAACATTCCTTAACAATCAAAAGTGAATAGAATAAGCCTAGGAATGCACAAAATGACGTAAATGTTCATCCAATGACACAAACGCACTTATTGGATGAACTACATTCCTTAAGAACGAAAACTGATTAGAATAAGCCTTGCAATGCACAAAATGACGTAAATGTTAAATTAATGACACAAACACACTTATTGGATGAACAACATTGGTTAAGAACGAAAAGTGATTTGGAATAAACCTTGGAATCCACAAAATGACGTAAATGTTAAATTAATGACACAACGCACTTAATGGATGAACTACATTCCTTAAGAACGAAAAGTGATTAGAATAAGCCTCGGAATGCACAAAATGACGTAAATGTTCATCCAATGACACAAACGCACTTATTGGATAAACTATATTCCTTATGATCGAAAAGTGATTCGAATAAGCCTTGGAACGCACAAAATGACGTAAATGTTCATCCAATGACACAAATGCACTTATTGGATAAACAACATTCGTTAAGAACGAAACGTTATTAGAATAAGCCTTGGAATGCAAAAAATGACGTAAATGTTAAATTAATGAAACAAACGCACATATTGGATGAACTACATTCCTTAACAACGAAAAGTGATTAGAATAAGCCTTCGAATGCACAAAATGACGTAAATGTTCATCCAATGAAACAAACGCACTTATTGGATGAACTACATTCCTTAAGAACGAAAAGTGATTAGAATAAGCCTTTGAATGCACCAAATGACGTAAATGTTCATCCAATGACACAAACGCACTCATTGGATTAACAACATTCCTTAACAATCAAAAGTGAATAGAATAAGCCTAGGAATGCACAAAATGACGTAAATGTTCATCCAATGACACAAACGCACTTATTGGATGAACTACATTCCTTAAGAACGAAAACTGATTAGAATAAGCCTTGCAATGCACAAAATGACGTAAATGTTAAATTAATGACACAAACACACTTATTGGATGAACAACATTGGTTAAGAACGAAAAGTGATTAGAATAAACCTTGGAATCCACAAAATGACGTAAATGTTAAATTAATGACACAAACGCACTTAATGGATGAACTACATTCCTTAAGAACGAAAAGTGATTAGAATAAGCCTCGGAATGCACAAAATGACGTAAATGTTCATCCAATGATACAAACGCACTTATTGGATAAACTACATTCCTTATGATCGAAAAGTGATTAGAATAAGCCTTGGAACGCACAAAATGACGTAAATGTTCATCCAATGACACAAATGCACTTATTGGATAAACAACATTCGTTAAGAACGAAACGTTATTAGAATAAGCCTTGGAATGCAAAAAAATGACGTAAATGTTAAATTAATGAAACAAACGCACATATTGGATGAACTACATTCCTTAACAACGAAAAGTGATTAGAATAAGCCTTCGAATGCACAAAATGACGTAAATGTTCATCCAATGAAACAAACGCACTTATTGGATGAACTACATTCCTTAAGAACGAAAGTGATTAGAATAAGCCTTGGAATGCACCAAATGACGTAAATGTTCATCCAATGACACAAACGCACTCATTGGATTAACAACATTCCTTAACAATCAAAAGTGAATAGAATAAGCCTAGAATGCACAAAATGACGTAAATGTTCATCCAATGACACAAACGCACTCATTGGATGAACAACATTCCTTAACAATCAAAAGTGAATAGAATAAGCCTAGGAATGCACAAATTGACGTAAATGTTCATCTAATGACACAAACGCACTTATTGGATGAACTACATTCCTTAAAACGAAAACTGATTAGAATAAGCCTTGCAATGCACAAAATGACGTAAATGTTAAATTAATGACACAAACACACTTATTGGATGAACAACATTGGTTAAGAACGAAAAGTGATTAGAATAACCCTTGGAATGCACAAAATGACGTAAATGTTAAATTAATGACACAAACGCACTTAATGGATGAACTACATTCCTTAAGAACAAAAAGTGATTAGAATAAGCCTTCGAATGCACAAAATGAAGTAAATGTTCATCCAATGACACAAACGCATTCATTGGATGAACTATATTCCTTAACAACGAAAAGTGATTAGAATAAGCCTTGGAATGCACAAAATGACGTAAATGTTCATCCAATGACACAAACGCACTTATTGGATAAACTACATTCCTTATGAACGAAAAGTGATTAGAATAAGCCTTGGAACGCACAAAATGACGTAAATGTTCATCCAATGACACAAATGCACTTATTGGATAAACAACATTTCGTTAAGAACGAAACGTTATTAGAATAAGCCTTGGAATGCAAAAAATGACGTAAATGTTAAATTAATGAAACAAACGCACATAATGAATAAACTACATTGCTTAAGAACGAAAAGTGATTAGAATAAGCCTTGGAATGCACAAAATGACGTAAATGTTCATCCGATAACACAAACGCACTTATTGGATAAACTACATTCCTTATGATCGAAAAGTGATTAGAATAAGCCTTGGAACGCACAAAATGACGTAAATGTTCATCCAATGACACAAATGCACTTATTGGATAAACAACATTCGTTAAGAACGAAACGTTATTAGAATAAGCCTTGGAATGCAAAAAATGACGTAAATGTTAAATTAATGAAACAAACGCACATATTGGATGAACTACATTCCTTAACAACGAAAAGTAATTAGAATAAGCCTTCGAATGCACAAAATGACGTAAATGTTCATCCAATGAAACAAACGCACTTATTGGATGAACTACATTCCTTAAGAACGAAAAGTGATTAGAATAAGCCTTGGAATGCACCAAATGACGTAAATGTTCATCCAATGACACAAACGCACTTATTGGATGAACTACATTCCTTACGAACGAAAACTGATTAGAATAAGCCTTGCAATGCACAAAATGACGTAAATGTTAAATTAATGACACAAACGCACTTGTTGGATGAAAAACATTGGTTAAGAACGAAAAGTGATTAGAATAAACCTTGGAATCCACAAAATGACGTAAATGTTAAATTAATGACACAAACGCACTTAATGGATGAACTACATTCCTTAAGAACGAAAAGTGATTAGAATAAGCCTCAGAATGCACAAAATGACGTAAATGTTCATCCAATGACACAAACGCACTTATTGATAAACTACATTCCTTATGATCGAAAAGTGATTAGAATAAGCCTTGGAACGCACAAAATGACGTAAATGTTCATCCAATGACACAAATGCACTTATTGGATAAACAACATTCGTTAAGAACGAAACGTTATTAGAATAAGCCTTGGAATGCAAAAAATGACATAATTGTTAAATTAATGAAACAAACGCACATATTGGATGAACTACATTCCTTAACAACAAAAAGTGATTAGAATAAGCCTTCGAATGCACAAAATGACGTAAATGTTCATCCAATGAAACAAACGCACTTATTGGATGAACTACATTCCTTAAGAACGAAAAGTGATTAGAATAAGCCTTGGAATGCACCAAATGACGTAAATGTTCATCCAATGACACAAACGCACTCATTGGATTAACAACATTCCTTAACAATCAAAAGTGATTAGAATAAGCCTTGCAATGCACAAAAAGACGTAAATGTTAAATTAATGACACAAACCCACTTATTGGATGAACAACATTGGTTAAGAACGAAAAGTGATTAGAATAAGCCTTGGAATGCACAAAATGACGTAAATGTTAAATTGATGACACAAACGCACTTAATGGATGAACTACATTCCTTAAGAACAAAAAGTGATTAGAATAAGCCTTGGAATGCACCAAATGACGTAAATGTTCATCCAATGACACAAACGCACTCATTGGATCAACAACATTCCTTAACAATCAAAAGTGAATAGAATAAGCCTAGGAATGCACAAAATGACGTAAATGTTCATCCAATGACACAAACGCACTTATTGGATGAACTACATTCCTTAAGAACGAAAACTGATTAGAATAAGCCTTGGAATGCACCAAATGACGTAAATGTTCATCCAATGACACAAATGCACTCATTGGAAGAACTACATTCCTTAACAACGAAAAGTGATTAGAATAAGCCTTGGAATGCACAAAATGACGTAAATGTTCATCCAATGACACAAACGCACTTATTGGATGAACTACATTCCTTAAGAACGAAAAGTGATTAGAATAAGCCTTGGAATGCACAAAATGACGTAAATGTTAAATTAATGACCCAAACGCACTTATTGGATGAACTACATTCCTTAAGAACGAAAAGTGATTAGAATAAGCCTTGGAATGCACCAAATGACGTAAATGTTCATCCAATGACACAAACGCACTCATTGGATTAACAACATTCCTTAACAATCAAAAGTGAATAGAATAAGCCTTGGAATGCACAAAATGACGTAAATGTTAAATTAATGACCCAAACACACTTATTGGATGAACAACATTCGTTAAGAACGAAAAGTGATTAGAATAAGCCTTGGAATGCGCAAAATGACGTAAATGTTAAATTAATGACACAAACGCACTTAATGGATGAACTACATTCCTTAAGAACGAAAAGTGATTAGAATAAGACTCGGAATGCACAAAATGACGTAAATGTTCATCCAATGACACAAACGCACTTATTGGATAAACTACATTCCTTATGATCGAAAAGTGATTAGAATAAGCCTTGGAACGCACAAAATGACGTAAATGTTCATCCAATGACACAAATGCACTTATTGGATAAACAACATTCGTTAAGAACGAAACGTTATTAGAATAAGCCTTGGAATGCAAAAAAATGACGTAAATGTTAAATTAATGAAACAAACGCACATATTGGATGAACTACATTCCTTAACAACGAAAAGTGATTAGAATAAGCCTTCGAATGCACAGAATGACGTAAATGTTCATCCAATGAAACAAACGCACTTATTGGATGAACTACATTCCTTAAGAACGAAAAGTGATTAGAATAAGCCTTCGAATGCACAAAATGACGTAAATGTTCATCCAATGACACAAACGCACTCATTGGATGAACTACATTCCTTAACAACGAAAAGTGATTAGAATAAGCCTTGGAATGCACAAAATGACGTAAATGTTCATCCAATGACACAAACGCACTTATTGGATGAACTACATTCCTTAAGAACGAAAAGTGATTAGAATAAGCCTTGGAATGCACAAAATGACGTAAATGTTAAATTAATGACCCAAACACACTTATTGGATGAACAACATTCGTTAAGAACGAAAAGTGATTAGAATAAGCGTTGGAATGCACAAAATAACGTAAATGTTAAATTAATGACACAAACGCACTTAATGGATGAAGGACAATGGTTAAGAACGAAAAGTGATTCGAAAAAGCCTCGGAATGCAGAAAATGACGTAAATGTTCATCCAATGACACAAACGCACTCATTGGATGAACTACATTCTTTAACAACGAAAAGTGAATAGAATAAGCCTTGGAATGCACAAAATGAAGTAAATGTTCATCCAATGACACAAATGCACTTATTGGATGAACTACATTCCTTAAGAACGAAAAGTGATTAGAATAAGCCTTGGAATGCACAAAATGACGTTAATGTTAAATTAATGACACAAACACACTTATTGGATGAACAACATTGGTTAAGAACGAAAAGTGATTAGAATAAGCCTTGGAATGCACAAAATGACGTAAATATTAAATTAATGATACAAACGCACTTATTGGATGAACTACATTCCTTAAGAACGAAAAGTGATTAGAATAAGACTTGGAATGCACAAAATAACGTAAATGTTCATCCAATGACACAAACGCACTCATTGGATGAACTACATTCCTTAAGAACAAAAAGTGATTAGAATAAGCCTTGGAATGCACAAAATGACGTAAATGTTCGTCCAATGACACAAACGCACTTATTGGATGAACTACATTCCTTAAGAACGAAAAGTGATTAGAATAAGCTTTGGAAAGTACAAAATGACGTAAATGTTAAATTAATGACACAAACACACTTATTGGATGAACAACATTGGTTAAGAACGAAAAGTGATTAGAATAAGCCTTGGAATTCACAAAATGACGTAAATATTAAATTAATCACACAAACGCACTTAATGGGTGAACTACATTCCTTAAGAACGAAAAGTGATTAGAATAAGCCTCGGAACGCACAAAATGACGTAAATGTTCATCCAATGACACAAACGCACTTATTGGATAAACTACATTCCTTATGATCGAAAAGTAATTAGAATAAGCCTTGCAATGCACAAAATGACGTAAATGTTAAATTAATGACACAAACACACTTATTGGATGAACTACATTCCTTAACAACGAAAAGTGATCAGAATAAGCCTTCGAATGCACAAAATGACGTAAATGTTCATCCAATGACACAAACGCACTTATTGGATAAACTACATTCCTTACGAACGAAAAGTGATTAGAATAAGCCTTGGAATGCACAAAATGACCTAAATGTTCATCCAATGACACAAACGCACTTATTGGATGAACAACATTGGTTAAGAACGAAAAGTGATTAGAATAAGCCTCGGAATGCACAAAATGACGTAAATGTTCATCCAATGAAACAAACGCACTTATTGGATGAACTACATTCCTTAAGAACGAAAAGTAATTAGAATAAGCCTTGCAATGCACAAAATGACGTAAATGTTAAATTAATGACACAAACGCACTTATTGAATGAACAACATTGGTTAAGACGAAAAGTGATTAGAATAAGCCTTGGAATGCACAAAATGACGTAATTCTTAAATTAATGACACAAACACACTTATTGGATGAACTACATTCCTTAAGAACGAAAAGTGATTAGAATAAGCCTTCGAATGCACAAAACGACGTAAATGTTCATCCAATGACACAAACGCACTCATTGGATGTACTACATTCCTTAACAACGAAAAGTAATTAAAGTAAGTCTTACGATGCACAAAATGACGTAAATGTTAAATTAATGACACAAACTTACTTATTGGATTAGAATAAGCCTTAGGATGCACAAAACGACGTAAATATTAAATTAACGACACAAACGCACCTATTGGATGAAAAACATTGTTTAAGAAAGAATAGTGATTAGAATAAGCCTTGGATGCACAAAATGACGTAAATGTTAAATTCATGACACAAACTTACTTATTGGATGAAAAACATTCCTTAAGAACGAAAACTGATTAGAATAAGCCTTGGAATGCACAAAATGAAGTAAATGTTCAACCAATGACACAAACGCACTTAATGGATGAACTACATTCCTTAAGAACGAAAAGTGATTAGAATATGCCTCGGAATGCACAAAATGACGTAAATGTTCATCCAATGACACAAACGCACTTATTGGATAAACTACATTCCTTATGATCGAAAAGCGATTAGAATAAGCCTTGGAACGCACAAAATGACGTAAATGTTCATCCAATGACACAAATGCACTTATTGGATAAACAACATTCGTTAAGAACGAAACGTTATTAGAATAAACCTTGGAATGCAAAAAATGACGTAAATGTTAAATTAATGAAACAAACGCACATATTGGATGAACTACATTCCTTAACAATGAAAAGTGATTAGAATAAGCCTTCGAATGCACAAAATGACGTAAATGTTCATCCAATGACACAAACGCACTTATTGGATAAACTACATTCCTTACGAACGAAAAGTGATTAGAATAAGCCTTGGAATGCACAAAATGACCTAAATGTTCATCCAATGACACAAACGCACTTATTGGATGAACAACATTGGTTAAGAACGAAAAGTGATTAGAATAAGCCTCGGAATGCACAAAATGACGTAAATGTTCATCCAATGACAGAAACGCACTTATTGGATGAACTACATTCCTTAAGAACGAAAAGTGATTAGAATAAGCCTTGGAATGCACAAAATGACGTAAATGTTAAATTAATGACCCAAACACACTTATTGGATGAACAACATTCGTTAAGAACGAAAAGTGATTAGAATAAGCCTTGGAATGCACAAAATAACGTAAATGTTAAATTAATGACACAAACGCACTTAATGGATGAAGGACAATGGTTAAGAACGAAAAGTGATTCGAATAAGCCTCGGAATGCAGAAAATGACGTAAATGTTCATCCAATGACACAAACGCACTCATTGGATGAACTACATTCCTTAACAACGAAAAGTGAATAGAATAAGCCTTGGAATGCACAAAATGACGTAAATGTTCGTCCAATGACACAAACGCACTTATTGGATGAACTACATTCCTTAAGAACGAAAAGTGATTAGAATAAGCTTTGGAAAGTACAAAATGACGTAAATGTTAAATTAATGACACAAACACACTTATTGGATGAACAACATTGGTTAAGAACGAAAAGTGATTAGAATAAGCCTTGGAATTCACAAAATGACGTAAATATTAAATTAATGACACAAACGCACTTAATGGGTGAACTACATTCCTTAAGAACGAAAAGTGATTAGAATAAGCCTCGGAATGCACAAAATGACGTAAATGTTCATCCAATGACACAAATGCACTTATTGGATAAACAACAGTCGTTAAGAACGAAACGTTATTAGAATAAGCCTTGGAATGCAAAAAATGACGTAAATGTTAAATTAATGAAACAAACGCACATATTGGATGAACTACATTCCTTAACAACGAAAAGTGATCAGAATAAGCCTTCGAATGCACAAAATGATGTAAATGTTCATCCAATGACACAAACGCACTTATTGGATAAACTACATTCCTTACGAACCAAAAGTGATTAGAATAAGCCTTGGAATGCACAAAATGACCTAAATGTTCATCCAATGACACAAACGCACTTATTGGATGAACAACATTGGTTAAGAACGAAAAGTGATTAGAATAAGCCTCAGAATGCACAAAATGACGTAAATGTTCATCCAATGACACAAACGCACTTATTGGATGAACTACATTCCTTAAGAACGAAAAGTGATTAGAATAAGCCTTGCAATGCACAAAATGACGTAAATGTTAAATTAATGACACAAACACACTTATTGGATGAACAACATTGGTTAAGAACGAAAAGTGATTAGAATAACCCTTGGAATGCACAAAATGACGTAAATGTTAAATTAATGACACAAACGCACTTAATGGATGAACTACATTCCTTAAGAACGAAAAGTGATTAGAATAAGCCTCGGAATGCACAAAATGACGTAAATGTTCATCCAATGACACAAATGCACTTATTGGATAAACTACATTCCTTATGATCGAAAAGTGATTAGAATAAGCCTTGGAACGCACAAAATGACGTAAATGTTCATCCAATGACACAAATGCACTTATTGGATAAACAACATTCGTTAAGAACGAAACGTTATTAGAATAAGCCTTGGAATGCAAAAAATGACGTAAATGTTAAATTAATGAAACAAACGCACATATTGGATGAACTACATTCCTTAACAATGAAAAGTGATTAGAATAAGCCTTCGAATGCACAAAATGACGTAAATGTTCATCCAATGACACAAACGCACTTATTGGATAAACTACATTCCTTACGAACGAAAAGTGATTAGAATAAGCCTTGGAATGCACAAAATGACCTAAATGTTCATCCAATGACACAAACGCACTTATTGGATGAACAACATTGGTTAAGAACGAAAAGTGATTAGAATAAGCCTCGGAATGCACAAAATGACGTAAATGTTCATCCAATGACAGAAACGCAATTATTGGATGAACTACATTCCTTAAGAACGAAAAGTGATTAGAATAAGCCTTGGAATGCACAAAATGACGTAAATGTTAAATTAATGACCCAAACACACTTATTGGATGAACAACATTCGTTAAGAACGAAAAGTGATTAGAATAAGCCTTGGAATGCGCAAAATGACGTAAATGTTAAATTAATGACACAAACGCACTTAATGGATGAACTACATTCCTTAAGAACGAAAAGTGATTAGAATAAGACTCGGAATGCACAAAATGACGTAAATGTTCATCCAATGACACAAACGCACTTATTGGATAAACTACATTCCTTATGATCGAAAAGTGATTAGAATAAGCCTTGGAACGCACAAAATGACGTAAATGTTCATCCAATGACACAAATGCACTTATTGGATAAACAACATTCGTTAAGAACGAAACGTTATTAGAATAAGCCTTGGAATGCAAAAAAATGACGTAAATGTTAAATTAATGAAACCAACGCACATATTGGATGAACTACATTCCTTAACAACGAAAAGTGATTAGAATAAGCCTTCGAATGCACAGAATACGTTAATGTTCATCCAATGAAACAAACGCACTTATTGGATGAACTACATTCCTTAAGAACGAAAAGTGATTAGAATAAGCCTTCGAATGCACAAATTGACGTAAATGTTCATCCAATGACACAAACGCACTCATTGGATGAACTACGATCCTTAACAACGAAAAGTGATTAGAATAAGCCTTGGAATGCACAAAATGACGTAAATGTTCATCCAATGACACAAACGCACTTATTGGATGAACTACATTCCTTAAGAACGAAAAGTGATTAGAATAAGCCTTGGAATGCACAAAATGACGTAAATGTTAAATTAATGACCCAAACACACTTATTGGATGAACAACATTCGTTAAGAACGAAAAGTGATTAGAATAAGCCTTGGAATGCACAAAATAACGTAAATGTTAAATTAATGACACAAACGCACTTAATGGATGAAGAACAATGGTTAAGAACGAAAAGTGATTCGAATAAGCCTCGGAATGCAGAAAATGACGTAAATGTTCATCCAATGACACAAACGCACTCATTGGATGAACTACATTCCTTAACAACGAAAAGTGAATAGAATAAGCCTTGGAATGCACAAAATGAAGTAAATGTTCATCCAATGACACAAACGCACTTATTGGATGAACTACATTCCTTAAGAACGAAAAGTGATTAGAATAAGCCTTGGAATGCACAAAATGACGTTAATGTTAAATTAATGACACAAACACACTTATTGGATGAACAACATTGGTTAAGAACGAAAAGTGATTAGAATAAGCCTTGGAATGCACAAAATGACGTAAATATTAAATTAATGATACAAACGCACTTATTGGATGAACTACATTCCTTAAGAACGAAAAGTGATTAGAATAAGACTTGGAATGCACAAAATAACGTAAATGTTCATCCAATGACACAAACGCACTCATTGGATGAACTACATTCCTTAAGAACAAAAAGTGATTAGAATAAGCCTTGGAATGCACAAAATGACGTAAATGTTCATCCAATGACACAAACCCACTCATTGGATGAACAACATTCCTTAACAACGAAAAGTGAATAGAATAAGCCTTGGAATGAACAAAATGACGTAAATGTTCATCCAATGACACAAACGCACTTATTGGATGAACTACATTCCTTAAGAACGAAAAGTGATTAGAATAAGCTTTGGAAAGTACAAAATGACGTAAATGTTAAATTAATGACACAAACACACCTATTGGATGAACAACATTGGTTAAGAACGAAAAGTGATTAGAATAAGCCTTGGAATTCACAAAATGACGTAAATATTAAATTAATGATACAAACGCACTTATTGGATGAACTACATTCCTTAAGAACGAAAAGTGATTAGAATAAGACTTGGAATGCACAAAATAACGTAAATGTTCATCCAATGACACAAACGCACTCATTGGATGAACTACATTCCTTAAGAACAAAAAGTGATTAGAATAAGCCTTGGAATGCACAAAATGACGTAAATGTTCATCCAATGACACAAACGCACTCATTGGATGAACAACATTCCTTAACAACGAAAAGTGAATAGAATAAGCCTTGGAATGCACAAAATGACGTAGATGTTCGTCCAATGACACAAACGCACTTATTGGATGAACTACATTCCTTAAGAACGAAAAGTGATTAGAATAAGCTTTGGAAAGTACAAAATGACGTAAATGTTAAATTAATGACACAAACACACCTATTGGATGAACAACATTGGTTAAGAACGAAAAGTGATTAGAATAAGCCTTGGAATTCACAAAATGACGTAAATATTAAATTAATGACACCAACGCACTTAATGGATGAACTACATTCCTTAAGAACGAAAAGTAATTTGAATAAGCCTCGGAATGCACAAAATGACGTAAATGTTCATCCAATGACACAAACGCACTTATTGGATAAACTACATTCCTTATGATCGAAAAGTGATTAGAATAAGCCTTGGAACGCACAAAATGACGTAAATGTTCATCCAATGACACAAATGCACTTATTGGATAAACAACATTCGTTAAGAACGAAACGTTATTAGAATAAGCCTTGGAATGCAAAAAATGACGTAAATGTTAAATTAATGAAACAAACGCACATATTGGATGAACTACATTCCTTAACAACGAAAAGTGATTAGAATAAGCCTTCGAATGCACAAAATGACGTAAATGTTCATCCAATGACACAAACACACTTATTGGATAAACTACATTCCTTAAGAACGAAAAGTGATTAGAATAAGCCTTGGAATGCACAAAATGACCTAAATGTTCATCCAATGACACAAACGCACTTATTGGATGAACAACATTGGTTATGAACGAAAAGTGATTAGAATAAGCCTCGGAATGCACAAAATGACGTAAATGTTCATCCAATGACACAAACGCACTTATTGGATGAACTACATTCCTTAAGAACGAAAAGTGATTAGAATAAGCCTTGGAATGCACAAAATGACGTAAATGTTAAATTAATGACCCAAACACACTT
>JBBPBO010001984.1:40532354-40543128 GCA_037974295.1 Cicer cuneatum | reverse complement strand
GGAACGCACAAAATGACGTAAATGTTCATCCAATGACACAAACGCACTTATTGGATAAACTACATTCCTTATGATCGAAAAGTAATTAGAATAAGCCTTGCAATGCACAAAATGACGTAAATGTTAAATTAATGACACAAACACACTTATTGGATGAACTACATTCCTTAACAACGAAAAGTGATCAGAATAAGCCTTCGAATGCACAAAATGACGTAAATGTTCATCCAATGACACAAACGCACTTAATGGATGAACTACATTCCTTAAGAACGAAAAGTGATTAGAATATGCCTCGGAATGCACAAAATGACGTAAATGTTCATCCAATGACACAAACGCACTTATTGGATAAACTACATTCCTTATGATCGAAAAGTGATTAGAATAAGCCTTGGAACGCACAAAATGACGTAAATGTTCATCCAATGACACAAATGCACTTATTGGATAAACAACATTCGTTAAGAACGAAACGTTATTAGAATAAACCTTGGAATGCAAAAAATGACGTAAATGTTAAATTAATGAAACAAACGCACATATTGGATGAACTACATTCCTTAACAATGAAAAGTGATTAGAATAAGCCTTCGAATGCACAAAATGACGTAAATGTTCATCCAATGACACAAACGCACTTATTGGATAAACTACATTCCTTACGAACGAAAAGTGATTAGAATAAGCCTTGGAATGCACAAAATGACCTAAATGTTCATCCAATGACACAAACGCACTTATTGGATGAACAACATTGGTTAAGAACGAAAAGTGATTAGAATAAGCCTCGGAATGCACAAAATGACGTAAATGTTCATCCAATGACACAAACGCACTTATTGGATGAACTACATTCCTTAAGAACGAAAAGTGATTAGAATAAGCCTTGGAATGCACAAAATGACGTAAATGTTAAATTAATGACCCAAACACACTTATTGGATGAACAACATTCGTTAAGAACGAAAAGTGATTAGAATAAGCCTTGGAATGCACAAAATGACGTAAATGTTAAATTAATGACACAAACGCACTTAATGGATGAACTACATTCCTTAAGAACGACAAGTGATTAGAATAAGACTCGGAACGCACAAAATGACGTAAATGTTCATCCAATGACACAAACGCACTTATTGGATAAACTACATTCCTTATGATCGAAAAGTGATTAGAATAAGCCTTGGAACGCACAAAATGACGTAAATGTTCATCCAATGACACAAATGCACTTATTGGATAAACAACATTCGTTAAGAACGAAACGTTATTAGAATAAGCCTTGGAATGCAAAAAATGACGTAAATGTTAAATTAATGAAACAAACGCACATATTGGATGAACTACATTCCTTAACAACGAAAAGTGATTAGAATAAGCCTTCGAATGCACAGAATGATGTAAATGTTCATCCAATGAAACAAACACACTTATTGGATGAACTACATTCCTTAAGAAATAAAAGTGATTAGAATAAGCCTTCGAATGCACAAAATGACGTAAATGTTCATCCAATGACACAAACGCACTCATTGGATGAACTACATTCCTTAACAACGAAAAGTGATTAGAATAAGCCTTGGAATGCACAAAATGACGTAAATGTTCATCCAATGACACAAACGCACTTATTGGATGAACTACATTCCTTAAGAACGAAAAGTGATTAGAATAAGCCTTGGAATGCACAAAATGACGTAAATGTTAAATTAATGACCCAAACACACTTATTGGATGAACAACATTCGTTAAGAACGAAAAGTGATTAGAATAAGCCTTGGAATGCACAAACTGACGTAAATGTTAAATTAGTGACACAAACGCACTTAAGGGATGAAGAACATTGGTTAAGAACGAAAAGTGATTCGAATAAGCCTCGGAATGCAGAAAATGACGTAAATGTTCATCCAATGACACAAACGCACTCATTGGATGAACTACATTCCTTAACAACGAAAAGTGAATAGAATAAGCCTTGGAATGCACAAAATGAAGTAAATGTTCATCCAATGACACAAACGCACTTATTGGATGAACTACATTCCTTAAGAACGAAAAGTGATTAGAATAAGCCTTGGAATGCACAAAATGACGTAAATGTTAAATTAATGACACAAACGCACTTATTGGATGAAGAACATTGGTTAAGAACGAAAAGTGATTAGAATAAACCTTGGAAGGCACAAAATGACGTAAATGTTAAATTAATGACACAAACGCACTTATTGGATGAACAACATTGGTTAAGAACGAAAAGTGATTAGAATAAGCCTTGGAATGCACAAAATGACGTAAATGTTAAATTAATGACACAAACGCACTTATTGGATGAACAACATTTCTTAAGAAAGAAAAGTGATCAGAATAAGCCTTGGAATGCACAAAATGACGTAAATGTTCATCCAATGACACAAACGCACTTATTGGATAAACTACACTCCTTAATAACGAAAAGTGATTAGAATAAGCCTTGGAATGCACAAAATGACGTAAATGTTCATCCAATGTCACAAACGCACTTATTGGATGAACAACATTGGTTAAGAACGAAAAGTGATTAGAATAAGCCTTGGAATGCACAAAATGACGTAAATGTTAAATTAATGACACAAACGCACTTATTGGATGAACTACATTCCTTAAGAACGAACAGTGATTAGAATAAGCCTTGGAATGCACAAAATGACGTAAATGTTCATCCAATGACACAAACGCACTCATTGGATGAACTACATTCCTTAAGAACGAAAAGTGATTAGAATAAGCCTTGGAATGCACAGAATGACGTAAATGTTCATCCAATGACACAAACGCACTTATTGGATGAACTACATTCCTTAAGAACGAAAAGTGATAAGAATAAGCCTTGGAATGCACAAAATGACGTAAATGTTAAATTAATGACACAAACTGTAACACCCTGAGTTTAAAACATAGCGCGGGTGCTTTTTTTTTTTTTAAATTAATAATTAAATAAGTTTTCCCAAATTTATTTCAAAAGAATTAAAATAATGTTCTTCGTAAAATAGTACGTTATAGATTAATCGATGAACGTAAACCAATCACTTCATTAGGATTATCACTAAGTACTCACTTGGAAATTAGTTTTTTAAACATTAATACATCCCAAAATATCATTGTCATAATACATCAACAGTAAATATCAGAGTACATGGTTCAGCGGAAAATAGTACATAATTTCCAAAATAAGACAAATTACAATTTCAACCCAAAACCTAATACAATAAGTCTAACTGATCATGCGCTGAAGCTGCAATAACACGGATTCCCTCCGCATCCCACGCAAGTCTCCTCTGACTCTGAAGCTCGCTTCGACGTAACCTCCTCCTCTTCCTCGTCGTAGAGAGAAGGGTCGGTCTCCTCCGAAGTCAAGTCAATACACACTCGAGGCCGCTTTGGCGGTGCCGGAATCTCGTAGCAGTCATCGGAAATCCTAGATGGATCTGGAATCTCAGTCGCTACTGGTCTCAGCTCTTCACGCCTCTCTACCGCATCAAACTCATGTATCTCTCTTCCAAACACAGGGTTGGGAGTCACCACTCCTACTGTGGCCTCCGTCTCAACCCCTTCAGTAGGCTCCTCAGCATTGTCAAACACTCTGTGCGCCTCTAACACCAGGCGAGAAGGTACAGGGAAATCTATGCTCGCATGAGTACGCTCTACGAAGTCTTCCACACCATCCGTCCTACTAGTCCGCTCTAGCAACCCCGTATAGGCCACTCTGCTTGAGAGGGGATCAAAAGCCCAAGCAGTGCGCGAGTAGTGGTCAAGGAAATTCAACGACGTTTCTGTCGTTCAGGTTCCCACGGGCGGCATGGGTTTGGGAGGCATTTGAGGGCAAAGCCCAAAGTCCACAATATAATAGCAAGGGGGTCACCAACCGAAAATAACAAATATTCACATAGCATGTATTGCACAACAACATCTAATCATGGCATAATTTATGATGATGAGGAAAATAATAATGCTCATTGGAAATTTATAACTTTCATGCCTTTTCAAAACAGCAGTTAATGATTATGAATATGCGGTAAGTACAGCCAACACGTCAACAAAACACAAACATATTTTGGACAGCACTCACACGCATTAATTTCCAACATTCATCATATAAACAATCATGACACAACGGTCAAATTCCACAAGGTAATGCATATATGCTCATGCATAATTTTCTTGGAATCACCAAGGTGCAATCGCTCGACAGATCAGCACATCTCAACGGCCCTCATGACCAGGGTGCAATCGCTCAACAGATCAACACCAGTGCAGACGCTCAACAGTCCAGCACATCGTGCAGTCGCTCAACAGACCAGCACGCTTGACATCACCCAAGGTACAATCGCTCAACAGATCAGTACCTAGTGCAGACGCTCAACAGTCCAGCACGCATTTCAGGGTACAGACGCTCAACAGTCCAGTACTAGTGCAGACGCTCAACAGTCCAGCACTTATATACCAAAGTACAATCGCTCAACAGATCATTACTTAGTGCAGACGCTCAACAGTCCAGCACTCGTGCAATCGCTCAACAGATCAGCACGTGGTTGCGCGTTACTCTGTGGCCCATCGCGGGTACCACTTGACTATGCAATGCATGAATATGCAGTGTTTCATTTCTCTAGAAACATAATGCAAAACAGAAATTCATGCCTCTCAATCATATTTAATTATTTTAGCACAGTCATACATAACAACATCACAATCATGAATTAACAATGAATTAATCATTCACACTTTGAAATATTTTCCCAACCTCTCAAAAATTCAGACACAGAAATTAAAACTGGGATTTTTTTGAGATTTACGAATCTGTATTCGAATACAGCTCTTCTGTATTCGAATACAGAAGCCAAAAACAGTGTAGATTCACACTCTGTATTGGAATACAGCCCTCTGGTATTCGAATACAGAGGCAGATTTCAGTGCATAAATCAACCTCCTTTATTATATCAATAAAGTTTTTAAAACTTCATCACCACTACTTCAAAATCTCATCAAAAGTTCCACTATAACTCACCACAACATTCCCAGTATTCCCCAGACACTCAGGGGTTTTCAAAACATTCTTAAAACTTGAAATTTTCTGAAAACACGAATCTGTATTCGAATACAGACTCCCTGTATTCGAATACAGAAACAGGAATTGAAATTTAACATTCTGTATTCGAATACAGCATGGCTGTAGTCGAATACAGGAGTTCAACCTTTGAAAAATTCAGCCTTTCCTCCCATGTCACTTAAAGGTTTTCAAACATCTTTCTCCCCTCTTTAAAACCATTTCACAGACTTCTTTTCAATCATTTAAACCTTCTCTTAGTTTTCTCAACACTTCAAAACTCACATGACAGTGATTAAAACTTATTTTTCTGGAAAACACGAATCTGTATTCGAATACAGCTTCCTTGTATTCGAATACAGAAGCTAAAAACTGAGTTTCTGGAAAAACTCGAATCTGTAGTCGAATACAGCATGTCTGTAGTCCACTACAGTTGCGATCACAGTGTTAAAAATTTCACTTCTGTATTCGAATACGACATGATCGTAGTCGAATACAGATGCGAATACAGAAGCCAAAATCTTTCCTCTGTATTCGAATACAGGGGCTCGTATTCGAATACAGGTTTGAAACTTTAAAATCAAACAGAAAACTGGAAGGTTGTATTCGAATACACACATGCTGTAGTCGAATACACCTTCGAAAACCAGTGAAAGTTCAACTCTTTTCAAAACTGATTCTTTTAAAACAAACAGCCCACGTCAAATAGGTTCTGCACTTTCTCAAGAAAACCTTTCCTCATTTAAAATCCCTTTTCCCTTAAAATCATCAACACCACCAGAATCATCACAAACAACCAGAATCACATCATCACCAGAACCACACAAAACAACCAAAATCAGAATCATCACCAGAACCACACAAGCCACAACAGATTCAGAATCATCCAATTTTTTTCAAACCATCAGCACATTCATGCAACATTTCAGATTTCTCACTCATCAGAACAAACATGCAAGTACTCAGCTTTCTCAACATCAGAACATGCAAATACTCAATTTTCTCAAACATCAGAAACATGCAAATACTCAGCTTTCTCAACATCAGAACATGCAAATACTCAGTTTCCTCAAACATCAGAATAGCATGCACGCATCACAGAGCAAAAACACACCAACAGAATGCATTTTGCATTTTAATGCTATTTTTCAAACAGTTTTAAGACATGCATTTTAATCATAACTAAAATGGCATGCAACATTTTCCAGCATTCACACAGAATGTAAAACAACATATTTTACTAGTAAAAACAGCCAACAACAACTTATCAAAATAATCACTTCTCAAAAATGCATTTTCTCTCAAACGTCATTTTCGAAAACAGCTTTTCATTTAAAAACAGCACTGAAACAGCACAATTTATGGCCCTAATGCAGCTAAAAGATGGAAAGTGCCCTTACCCTTGTAGCGTGCTCTGCTATTTCTCTTGTTCCTGTTGCATTCCTTTTTCTACGTCCAGAAACGGTGAAGCTGTTCCTTGAGTTTGCTGCTGCAAAACTGGGTTCCTTCTCTTCGTATTGAGGTGGGGATTAACTTTACTACTGGGGGTTTTCAGATTTGAAGCTTGGATTCTCAGTTAATGGTGTTTGAAGGATTTTCCCTCTCTTAAATTTTAGTTCGGGAATGGCAGAAATAGAGACAGAAAAGGGAGAGGAGATGGAGTTAGTACATGCAATATGGGCAGTATGGAGGAAGGAATGGTGTTCTGATTTCACCATCCTTCTCACTCCTATTTATAGACTCTCATGGTGCCACCTCGCTTGCCACTTGTCTGATTTTCCAGCTTTTTAATTATCTTGCAATTAGCCACTAATCCTTACTTAATGGTCCAATAAATTTAATTACTTAAAATTAAATTAATTTAATTCTTCACCCAATAATTTTAATTCATACTTCAAAATAAATATTTATATATATATATATATTCACTCAAAACATACATATATTAAATATTTACAAAAATTCCCAAAATGCCCTTGACATTAATTCCAATATTAATATTTAAAATTAAGGGTCTTACACAAACGCACTTGTTGAATGAACAACATTGATTAAGAACGAAAAGTGATTAGAATAAGCCTTGGAATGCACAAAATGACGTAAATGTTCATCCAATGACACAAACGCACTCATTGGATGAACTACATTCCTTAGGAACGAAAAGTGATTAGAATAAGCCTTGGAATGCACAAAATGACGTAAATGTTCATCCAATGACACAAATGCACTCATTGGAAGAACAACATTCCTTAACAATGAAAAGTGAATAGAATAAGCCTTGGAATGCACAAAATGACGTAAATGTTCATCCAATGACACAAACGCACTTATTGGATGAACAACATTGGTTAAGAACGAAAAGTGATTAGAATAAGCCTTGGAATGCACAAAATGACGTAAATGTTAAATTAGTGACAAAAACGCACTTATTGGATGAACTACATTCCTTAAAAATGAAAAGTGATTAGAATAAGCCTTGGAATGCACAAAATGACGTAAATGTTCATCTAATGACACAAACGCACTCATTGGATAAACTACATTCCTTAACAACGAAAAGTGAATAGAATAAGCCTTAGAATACACAAAATGACGTAAATGTTCATCCAATGACACAAACGCACTTATTGGATGAACAACATTGTTTAAGAACGAAAAGTGATTAGAATAAGCCTTGGAATGCACAAAATGACGTAAATGTTAAATTAATGACACAAACGCACTTATTGGATGAACTACATTCCTTAAGAACGAAAAGTGATTAGAATAAGCCTTGGAATGCACAAAATGACGTAAATGTTCATCCAATTACACAAACGCACTCATTGGACGAACAACATTCCTTAACAATGAAAAGTGAATAGAATAAGCCTTGGAATGCACAAAATGACGTAAATGTTCATCCAATGACACAAACGCACTTATTGGATGAACAACATTGGTTAAGAACGAAAAGTGATTAGAATAAGCATTGGAATGCACAAAATGACGTAAATGTTAAATTAGTGACAAAAACGCACTTATTGGATGAACTACATTCCTTAAAAATGAAAAGTGATTAGAATAAGCCTTGGAATGCACAAAATGACGTAAATGTTCATCTAATGACACAAACGCACTCATTGGATAAACTACATTCCTTAACAACGAAAAGTGAATAGAATAAGCCTTACAATACACAAAATGACGTAAATTTTCATCCAATGACACAAACGCACTTATTGGCTGAACAACATTGTTTAAGAACGAAAAGTGATTAGAATAAGCCTTGGAATGCACAAAATGACGTAAATGTTAAATTAATGACACAAACGCACTTATTGGATGAACTACATTCCTTAAGAACGAAAAGTGATTAGAATAAGCCTTGGAATGCACAAAATGGCGTAAATGTTCATCCAATGACACAAACGCACTCATTGGATGAACTACATTCCTTAACAATGAAAAGTGATTAGAATAAGCCTTGGAATGCACAAAATGACGTTAATGTTCATCCAATCACACAAACGCACTCATTGGATGAACTTCATTCCTTAACAACGAAAAGTGATTAGAATAAGCCTTGGGAAGCACAAAATGACGTAAATTTATGGCCCTAATGCAGCTAAAAGATGGAAGGTGCCCTTACCCTTGTAGCGTGCTCTGCTATTTCTCTTGTTCCTGTTGCATTCCTTTTTCTGCGTCCAGAAATGGTGAAGCTGTTCCTTGAGTTTGCTGCTGCAAAACTGGGTTCCTTCTCTTCGTATTGAGGTTGGGATTAACTTTACTACTGGGGGTTTTCAGATTTGAATTTTGGATTCTCAGTTAATGGTGTTTTAAGGATTTTCCCTCTCTTAAATTTTAGTTCGGGAATGGCAGAAACAGAGACAGAAAAGGGAGAGGAGATGGAGTTGGTACATGCAATATGGGCAGTATGGAGGAAGGAATGGTGTTCTGATTTCACCATCCTTCTCACTCCTATTTATAGACTCTCATGGTGCCACCTCGCTTGCCACTTGTCTGATTTTCCAGCTTTTTAATTATCTTGCAATTAGCCACTAATCCATACTTAATGGTCCAATTAATTTAATTACTTAAAATTAAATTAATTTAATTCTTCACCCAATAATTTTAATTCATACTTCAAAATAAATATTTATATATATATATATATATTCACTCAAAACATACATATATTAAATATTTACAAAAATTCCCAAAATGCCCTTGACATTAATTCCAATATTAATATTTAAAATTAAGGGTCTTACACAAACGCACTTGTTGAATGAACAACATTGATTAAGAACGAAAAGTGATTAGAATAAGCCTTGGAATGCACAAAATGACGTAAATGTTCATCCAATGACACAAACGCACTCATTGGATGAACTACATTCCTTAGGAACGAAAAGTGATTAGAATAAGCCTTGGAATGCACAAAATGACGTAAATGTTCATCCAATGACACAAACGCACTCATTGGAAGAACAACATTCCTTAACAATGAAAAGTGAATAGAATAAGCCTTGGAATGCACAAAATGACGTAAATGTTCATCCAATGACACAAACGCACTTATTGGATGAACAACATTGGTTAAGAACGAAAAGTGATTAGAATAAGCATTGGAATGCACAAAATGACGTAAATGTTAAATTAGTGACAAAAACGCACTTATTGGATGAACTACATTCCTTAAAAATGAAAAGTGATTAGAATAAGCCTTCGAATGCACAAAATGACGTAAATGTTCATCTAATGACACAAACACACTCATTGGATAAACTACATTCCTTAACAACGAAAAGTGAATAGAATAAGCCTTAGAATACACAAAATGACGTAAATGTTCATCCAATGACACAAACGCACTTATTGGATGAACAACATTGTTTAAGAATGAAAAGTGATTAGAATAAGCCTTGGAATGCACAAAATGACGTAAATGTTAAATTAATGACACAAACGCACTTATTGGATGAACTACATTCCTTAAGAACGAAAAGTGATTAGAATAAGCCTTGGAATGCACAAAATGGCGTAAATGTTCATCCAATGACACAAACGCACTCATTGGATGAACTACATTCCTTAACAATGAAAAGTGATTAGAATAAGCCTTGGAATGCACAAAATGACGTTAATGTTCATCCAATGACACAAACGCACTTATTGGATGAACAACATTGGTTAAGAACGAAAAGTGATTAGAATAAGCCTTGGAATGCACAAAATGATGTAAATGTTAAATTAATGACACAAACGCACTTATTGGATGAACTACATTCCTTAAGAACGAAAAGTGATTAGAATAAGCCTTGGAATGCACAAAATGACGTAAATGTTCATCTAATGACACAAACGCACTCAATGGATGAACTACGTTCCTTAACAACCAAAAGTGATTAGAATAAGCCTTGGAATGCACAAAATGACGTTAATGTTCATCCAATGACACAAACGCACTCATTGGATGAACTTCATTCCTTAACAACGAAAAGTGATTAGAATAAGCCTTGGAATGCACAAAATGACGTAAATTTATGACCCTAATGCAGCTAAAAGATGGAAGGTGCCCTTACCCTTGTAGCGTGCTCTGCTATTTCTCTTGTTCCTGTTGCATTCCTTTTTCTGCGTCCAGAAATGGTGAAGCTGTTCCTTGAGTTTGCTGCTGCAAAACTGGGTTCCTTCTCTTCGTATTGAGGT
>JBBPBO010001984.1:40500658-40521307 GCA_037974295.1 Cicer cuneatum | reverse complement strand
AGTGAATAGAATAAGCCTTAGATTGCACAAAATGACGTAAATGTTCATCCAATGACACAAACGCACTTATTAGATGAAATACATTCCTTAAGAACGAAAAGTGATTAGAATAAGCCTTGGATGCACAAAATGACGTAAATGTTCATCCAATGACACAAACACACTCTTTGGATGAACTACATTCCTTAAGAACGAAATGTGATTAGAATAAGCCTTGGAATGCACAAAGTGACGTAAGTGTTCATCCAATGACACAAACGCACTCATTGAATAAACAACATTCCTTAACAACGAAAAGTGAATAGAATAAGCCTTGGAATGCACAAAATGACGTAAATGTTCATCCAATGACATAAACGCACTTATTAGATGAACTAGATTCCTTAAGAACGAAAAGTGATTAGAATAAGCCTTGGAATGCACAAAATGACGTAAATGTTAAATTAATGACACAAACGCACTTATTGGATGAACAGCATTGGTTAAGAACGAAAAGTGATTAGAATAAGCCTTGGAATGCACAAAATGACGTAAATGTTAAATTAATGACACAAACGCACTTATTTGATGAACAACATTGGTTAAGAACGAAAAGTGATTAGAAGAAGCCTTGGAATGCACAAAATGACGTAAATGTTAAATTAATGACACAAACGCACTTATTGGATGAACTACATTCCTTAAGAACGAAAAGTGAATAGAATATGCCTTGGAATGCACAAAATGACGTAAATGTTAATCCAATGACACAAACACACTCATTGGATGAGCTACATTTCTTAAGAACGAAAAGTGATTAGAATAAGCCTTGGATTGCACAAAATGACGTAAATGTTCATCCAATGACACAAACGCACTTATTGGATGAACTACATTCCTTAAGAACGAAAAGTGAATAGAATAAGCCTTGGAATGCACAAAATGACGTAAATGTTCATCCAATGACACAAACACACTTATTAGATGAACTACATTCCTTAAGAACGAAAAGTGATTAGAATAAGTCTTGGAATGCACAAAATGACGTAAATGTTAAATTAATGACACAAACGCACTTATTGGATGAACAACATTGGTTAAGAACGAAAAGTGATTAGAATAAGCCTTGGAATGCACAAAATGACGTAAATGTTAAATTAATGACACAAACGTACTTATTTGATGAACAACAATTGTTAAGAACGAAAAGTGATTAGAATAAGCCTTGGAATGCACAAAATGATGTAAATGTTAAATTAATGACACAAACGCACTTATTGGATTAACTACATTCCTTAAGAACGAAAAGTGAATAGAATATGCCGTGGAATGCACAAAATGACGTAAATGTTCATCCAATGACACAAACACACTCATTGGATGAGCTACATTCCTTAAGAACGAAAAGTGAATAGAATAAGCCTTGGAATGCACAAAATGACGTAAATGTTCATCCAATGACATAAACGCACTTATTAGATGAACTACATTCCTTAAGAACGAAAAGTGATTAGAATAAGCCTTGGAATGCACAAAATGACGTAAATGTTAAATTAATGACACAAACGCACTTATTGGATGAACAGCATTGGTTAAGAACGAAAAGTGATTAGAATAAGCCTTGGAATGCACAAAATGACGTAAATGTTAAATTAATGAAACAAACGCACTTATTGGATTAACTACATTCCTTAAGAACGAAAAGTGAATAGAATATGCCGTGGAATGCACAAAATGACGTAAATGTTCATCCAATGACACAAACACACTCATTGGATGAGCTACATTCCTTAAGAACGAAAAGTGATTAGAATAAGCCTTGGATTGCACAAAATGACGTAAATGTTCATCCAATGACACAAATGCACTTATCGGATGAACTACATTCCTTAAGAATGAAAAGTGAATAGAATAAGCCTTGGAATGCACAAAATGACGTAAATGTTCATCCAATTGCACAGACGCACTTATTAGATGAACTACATTCCTTAAGAACGAAAAGTGATTAGAATAAGCCTTGGAATGCACAAAATGACGTAAATGTTAAATTAATGACACAAACGCACTTATTGGATGAACAACATTGGTTCAGAACGAAAAGTGATTAGAATAAGCCTTGGAATGCACAAAATGACGTAAATGTTAAATTAATGACACAAACGCACTTATTGGATGAACTACATTCCTTAAGAACGAAAAGTGAATAGAATATGCCTTGGAATGCACAAAATGACGTAAATGTTAATCCAATGACACAAACACACTCATTGGATGAGCTACATTTCTTAAGAACGAAAAGTGATTAGAATAAGCCTTGGATTGCACAAAATGACGTAAATGTTCATCCAATGACACAAACGCACTTATTGGATGAACTACATTCCTTAAGAACGAAAAGTGAATAGAATAAGCCTTGGAATGCACAAAATGACGTAAATGTTCATCCAATGACACAAACACACTCATTGGATGAGCTACATTCCTTAAGAACGAAAAGTGATTAGAATAAGCCTTGGAATTAACAAAATGACGTAAATGTTCATCCAATGACACAAACACACTTATTGGATGAACTACATTCCTTAAGAACGAAAAGTGATTAGAATAACCCTTGGAATGCACAAAGTGACGTAAATGTTCATCCAATGACACAAACACACTCATTGGATAAACAACATTCCTTAACAACGAACAGTGAATAGAATAAGCCTTGGAATGCACAAAATGACGTAAATGTTCATCCAATGACACAAACGCACTTCTTGGACAAACAACATTAGTTAAGAACGAAAAGTGATTAGAATAAGCCTTGTAATGCAAAAAATGACGTAAATGTTCATCCAATGACACAAACGCACTCATTGGAAGAACAACATTCCTTAACAACAAAAAGTGAATAGAATAAGCCTTAGAATGCACAAAATGACGTAAATGTTCATCCAATGACACAAACGCACTTATTGGATGAACTACATTCCTTAAGAACGAAAAGTGATTAGAATAAGCCTTGGAATGCACAAAATGACGTAAATGTTAAATTAATGACACAAACGCACTTATTGGATGAACTACATTCTTTAAGAACGAAAAGTGATTAGAAAAAGCCATGGAATGCACAAAATGACGTAAATGTTCGTCCAATGACACAAACGCACTCATTGGATGAACTACATTCCTTAAGAACTAAAAGTGATTAGAATAAGCCTTGGAATGCACAAAGTGACGTAAATGTTCATCCAATGATGCAAACGCACTCATTGGATAAACAACATTCCTTAACAACGAAAAGTGAATAGAATAAGCCTTGGAATGCACAAAATGACGTAAATGTTCATCCAATGACACAAACGCACTTATTGGATGAACTACATTCCTTAAGAACGAAAAGTGATTAGAATAAACCTTGGAATGCACAATATGACGTAAATGTTCATCCAATGACACAAACGCACTCATCGGAAGAACAACATTCTTTAACAACGAAAAGTGAATAGAATAAGCCTTAGAATGCACAAAATGACGAAAATGTTCATCCAGTGACACAAACGCACTTAGTGGATGAACAACATTCCTTAAGAACGAAAAGTGATTAGAATAAGCCTTGGAATGCACAAAATGACGTCAATGTTAAATTAATGACACAAACGCACTTATGGGATGAACTATATTCCTTAAGAACAAAAAGTGATTAGAATAAGCCTTGGAATGCACAAAATGACGTAAATGTTCATCCAATGACATAAACGCACTTATTGGATAAACTACATTCCTTAAGAACGAAAAGTGATTAGAATAAACCTTGGAATGCACAAATAGACGTAAATGTTCATCCAATGACACAAACGCACTCATTGGAAGAACAACATTCCTTAACAACGTAAAGTGAATATAATAAGCCTTGGAATGCACAGAATGACGTAAATGTTCATCCAATGACACAAACGCACTTATTGGATGAACTACATTCCTTAAGAACGAAAAGTGATTAGAATAAGCCTTGGAATGCACAGAATGACGTAAATGTTAAATTAATGACACAAACGCACTTGTTGAATGAACAACATTGGTTAAGAACGAAAAGTGATTAGAATAAGCCTTGGAATGCACAGAATGACGTAAATGTTAAATTAATGACACAAACGCACTTGTTGAATGAGCAACATTGGTTAAGAACGAAAAGTGATTAGAATAAGCCTTGGAATGCATAAAATGACGTAAATGTTCAATTAATGACCCAAACGCACTTATTGGATGAACTACATTCCTTAAGAACGAAAAGTGATTAGAATAAGCCTTGGAATGCACAAAACGACGTAAATGTTCATCTGTAAAACCCTTAATTTTTAATATTAATTTTGGAATTTTTGCCAAGGGCATTTTGGGAATTTTTGTAAATATTTAATATATGTAAGTTTTGAGTGAATATATATGTATATAGAAATATTTATTTTGGAAGAGGAATTAAATTATTGGATGAAGAATTAAATTAATTTAATTTCGAGTAATTAAATTAATTGGACACTCTCCTATTTTGCATATAATGAGTGATTGCATGCAACAGTAATTTTCCTCCCATTTCTGCCCATGGTTTCTGAAAAACAGCTTCACGGGTTCTTTAAATTTAGAAGAGGGAATTCCTCCAACACCATAAACTGGAAATCAAAACCTCAAACCAGAAAACTCACAATAGTAAAGTTAATCCCCACTCCATTACGAAGCCAAAGAACCCAGTTTTGCAGCAGCAAACTCAGGGAACAGTTTCACCGTCTCTGGACGCAGAGAAGGGAACGCAGCAGAAAACAGAGGAAATAGCAAAGCACGCTACAAGGTAAGGGCACCTTCCAACTTTCTAGTTGCACTAAGGCTGTAAATACATGTTATTTCAGTTCTGTTTTGAAATTAAAACATGTTTTCGAAACGACATCTTGAAAAATGAAGAAAATGCATTTTTGTTGATATGTGATGATTCTGTGATGGCTGTTGTTGGTTGAATGCATTAGTGCTGTTTTACTTGTGTGAGAAAACTGAAGATGTCTTGCATGTTATTTTAAAGATGGTTAAAATACATGTTCATGAAACTGTTTTGGAAAATAGTTTTAAAAATGCAAAAATGCATTCTGTTGGTGTTTTGCTGTTGTGTGATGATTTATGTTTTGGTTGAAAACATTGGTCATGTTCTGATGATTGTAAAAGCTGAAACGCTATGCATGTTATTCTGATGTTTGAGGAAGCTGAAATGCTTTGCATGTTGTTCTGATTGTTTGAAAAGCTGAAATGCTATACACGTTATTCTGATGTTTTGAGAAAGCTGTGATGCTTGCATGTTTGTTCTGATGATACTTGTGTGGATCATTCTGTTTCTGTTTCTGGTTCTGATGATCCTTGTGTGGATCATTTTATTTCTGTTTCTGGTTCTGATGATCCTTGTGTGGATCATTCTGTTTCTGTTTCTGGTTCTGATGATCCTTGTGTGGATCATTCTGTGTCTATTTCTGCTTCTTATGGTTCTGATCTGAAACATTCTGTTTCTGCTTCTGATGATTCTGATGTGAACCATTCTATTTCTGCTTCTGATGGTTCTGATCTGAAACATTCTGTTTCTGCTTCTGATGGTTCTCATGTTAACCATCTTCTGATGATTCTGATGTGAACCATTCTATTTATGCTTCTGATGGTTCTGATCTGAAACATTCTATTCCTGCTTCTGATGGTTCTGATGTTAACCATCTTCTGATGATTCTGATGTGAATCAGTATGTTTCTACTTCTGATGATTCTGATGTGAATCAGTCTGTTTCTGCTTCTGATGGTTCTGATGTGAATCATTCTGTTGTTTCTGCTTCTGGTGATTCTGGAATGAACCATTCTGTGCTTCTTCTGATCAATTCTAGATGATGTCTAGGCGAAATCTGGGTTATTCAAAATTCGATTGTCATACCATGTTCTGGTCAAATTATCTTCTGGATTACTTCTTGCTTTTGACAACTTATGGCCTGGAACAACTCTCCACATGGCAGGCTTCACAATAGTATGGCCCAAAGAATCTTCTGATATTTATTCCCTCTGATATAATCCATCAAAGGTATCTTCTAGTCACTTCTGGACAAGTATGGACTATGTTGAAATTACATTGCCAGACTATGTTCTGATCAGTATAACTTCTTGATTGCTTCTAATATTTGAATCATTCTTGGTTAGAGCAATTCATATTATGGCAGGCTTCCCTCTGGTATTTTCCAGATGTTCTTCTGATTTTGTTTCTGTTTGATATAAGCCTCCAAAGTTATCTTCTGGTCGGTTTTGAACATTCTGGTTTATCTTCTGATAATTCCAGAAATGCATCTTCTGTAAATTCAAAATGTATCCTCTGATACATTCATCTTGTGATGGTTTTGGGTGAATCATTCTGTTGTTTCTGCTTCTGATGATTCTGGTGTGAATCATTCTATGTTGCTTTTGATGATTCTGGTGTGAATCATTCTGTATTGCTTCTGATGGTTCTGGGTTAATCATTCTGTTGTTTCTGTTTCTGATGATTCTGGTGTGAATCATTCTGTGTTGCTTCTGATGATTCTGGTGTGAATCATTCTGTGTTGCTTCTGATGGTTCTGGGTGAATCATTCTGTTGTTTCTGCTTCTGATGATTCTCGTGTGAATCATTCTGTGATGCTTCTGATGATTCTGGGTGAATCATTCTGTTGTTTTGCTTCCAATGGTTCTGGAGTGCATCATTCTGGTTCTGTTCTGATGTTAATCATTCATTCTGGGTCTGTTCTGATGTTAATCATTCATTCTGGTTCTGTTCTGAAGTTAATCATCATTCTGGGTCTATTCTGATGTTAATCATTCATTCTGGTTTTGTTCTGATGTTAATCATTCATTCTGGTTCTGTTTTGATGATTAATCATTCATTCTGGTTCTGTTTCTGATGTTCTGGTGTTGATGATTCTGATTCTAATGTTCTGATTCTGGTTCTCTTTTCTAATGATTTGATATAGATCATTCTGGTTTTGTCTTCTGTATTTGACTACAGGCAATCTGTATTCGAATACAGAATGTTAAAATTGCATATTTTCACTAGTTTCAGCTTCTGTATTCGAATACAGAGAAGCCGTATTCGAATACAGATTCGTAAAATCTGAAATTTCTGAATTTATGATTGTGTCTTGTTGATGTGTTGGCTGTACTTACCGCATATTCATAATCATTAACTGCTGTTTGAAAAGGCATGAAAGTCATAAATTTCCAAAATGAGCATTATGATTTTTCTCATGAATTATGCCATGATTATAAATGTTGTTGTGCAATACATGCTATGTGAATATTTGTTATTTTCGGTTGGTGACCCCCTTGCTATTATATTGTGGACTTTAGGCTTTGCCCTCAGATGCCTCCCAAACCCGCACCGCCCGCGGGCACCCGAACGACGGAAACGTCGTTGAATTTCCTTGATCGCTGCTCACGCACTGCTTGGGCTTTTGACCCCCTCTCAAGCAGAGCGACATATACGGGGTGGCTGGAGCGGATAAGTAGGACTGATGGTGTGGAAGACTTCGTGGAGCGTACTCACGCGAGCATAGATTTCCCCGTGCCTTCTCGCCTGGTGTTAGAGGCGCACGGGGTGTTTGACGATGCTGAGGAGCCTGTTGAGAGGGTTGAGACGGAGGCCACTGTAGGAGTGGTGACTCCCATCCCTGTGGTTGGAAGAGAGATACATGAGTCTGATACGACAGAACATCGTGATGAGCTGAGACCAGTAGCGACCGAGATTCCGGGTGCATCTAGGATTTCTTATGACTGCTACGAGATTCCGGCACCGCCAAAGCGGCCACGAGTGTGTATTGACTTGACTTCGGAGGAGACCGACCCCTCTATGTACGAGGATGAGGAGGAGGTTACGTCGAAGAGAGCTACAGAGTCAGAGGAGACTTGTGTGGGATGCGGAGGGAATCCGTGCTACAGCAGCTTCAGCGCATGATTAGTTAGACTTGATGTATTAGGTTTTGGGTTGTAATTGTAATTTCTATTATTTTGGAAACACTGTACTATTTTCCGTTGAACCATGTACTCTAATATTTTCTGTTGATGACAATGATATTTTGGGATGTATTTAATGATTAAAAACTAGTTTCCAAGATAAGTACGTAGTGTTAATCCTGATGAAGTACTTGATTTACGATCATCGATTAATCTATAACGTACTATTTTACGAAAAACTTTATTTTAATATTTTCGGGAAAAACTCATTTTAATTATTAATTTCAAAAAAAAAATGCACCCGCGCTGTGTTTTAAACTCGGGGTGTTAAAATCCAATGACACAAACGCACTTATTGGATAAACTACATTCCTTAAGAACGAAAAGTGATTAGAATAAGCCTTGGATTGCACAAAATGACGTAAGTGTTCATTCAATGACACAAACGCACTTATTGGATGAACTACATTCTTTAAGAACGAAAAGTTATTAGAATAAGCCTTGGAATGCACAAAATAACGTAAATGTTAAATAAATGACACAAACGCACTTATTGGATGAACAACATTGGTTAAGAAAGAAAATGATTAGAATAAGCCTTGGAATGCATAAAATGACGTAAATGTTAAATTAATGACACAAACGCACTTATTGGATGAACTACATTCCTTAAGTACGAAAAGTGATTATAATAAGCCTTGGAATGCACAAAATGACGTAAATGTTCATCCAATGACACAAACACACTCATTGGAAGAACAACATTCCTTAACAACGAAAAGTGAATAGAATAAGCCTTGGAATGCACAAAATGACGTAAATGTTCATCTAATGACACAAACGCACTTATTGGATGAACAACATTCCTTAACATGGAAAAGTGAATAGAATAAGCCTTGGAATGCACAAAATGACGTAAATGTTCATCCAATGACACAAACGCACTTATTGGATGAACTACATTCCTTAACAACGAAAAGTGATTAGAATAAGCCTTGGAATGCACAAAATGACGTAAATGATAAATTAATGACACAAACACACTTATTGGATGAACTACATTCCTTAAGAACGAAAAGTGATTAGAATAAGCCTTTGAATGCACAAAATGACGTAAATGTTCATCCAATGACACAAACGCACTCATTGGATGAACTACATTCCTTAAGAACGAAAAGTGATTAGAATAAGCCTTGGAATGCCAAAAATGACGTAAATGTTCATCCAATGACACAAACACACTCATTGGATGAACTACATTCCTTAAGAACAAAAAGTAATTAGAATAAGCCTTGGAATGCCCAAAATGACGTAAATCTTCATCCAATGACACAAACGCACTCATTGGATGAACAACATTCCTTAACAACGAAAAGTGAATAGAATAAGCCTTGGAATGCACAAAATGACATAAATGTTCATCCAATGACACAAATGCACTTATTGGATGAACTACACTCCTTAAGAACGAAAAGTGAGTAGAATAAGCCTTGGAATGCACAAAATGACGTAAATGTTAAATTAATGACACAAACACACCTATTGGATGAACAACATTGGTTAAGAACAAAAAGTGATTAGAATAACCCTTGGAATGCACAAAATGACGTAAATGTTAAATTAATGACACAAACACACTTATTGGATGAACTACATTCCATAAGAACGAAAATTGATTAGAATAAGCCTTGGAATGCACAAAATGACGTAAATGTTCATCCAATGACACAAACGCACTCATTGGATGAACTACATTCCTTAACAACGAAAAGTGATTAGAATAAGCCTTGGAATGCACAAAATGACGTAAATCTGCATCCAATGACACAAACGCACTCATTGGATGAACTTCATTCCTTAACAACGAAAAGTGATTAGAATAAGCCTTGGAATGCACAAAATGACGTAAATGTAAATTAATGACACAAACACACTTATTGGATGAACTACATTCCTTAAGAACGAAAAGTGATTAGAATAAGCCTTGGAATGCACAAAATGATGTAAATGTTCATCCAATGTCACAAACGCACTCATTGGATGAACTACATTCGTTAAGAACGAAAACTGATTAGAATAAGCCGTGGAATGCACAAAATGACATAAATGTTCATCCAATGACACAAACGCACTTATTGGATGAACTACATTCCTTAAGAACGAAAAGTGATTAGAATAAGCCTTGGAATACACAAAATGACCTAAATGTTAAATTAATGACACAAACGCACTTATTGGATAAACAACATTGGTTAAGAACGAAAAGTGATTAGAATAAGCCTTGGAATGCACAAAATGATGTAAATGTTAAATTAATGACACAAACGCACTTATTGGATGAACTACATTCCTTAAGAACGAAAAGTGATTAGAATAAGCCTCGGAATGCACAAAATACCGTAAATTTTCATCCAATGAGACAAACGCACTCATTTGATGAACTACATTTTCTAACCACGAAAAGTGATTAGAATAAGCCTTGGAATGCACAAAATGACGTAAATGTTCATCCAATGACACAAACGCACTTATTGGATAAACAACAATGGTTAAGAACGAAAAGTGATTAGAATAAGCCTTGGAATGCAAAAAATGACGTAAATGTTAAATTAATAACACAAACGAACTTATTGGATGAACTACATTCCTTAAGAACGAAAAGTGATTAGAATAAGCCTTCGAATGCACAAAATGACGTAAATGTTCATCAAATGACCCAAACGCACTTATTGGATAAACTATATTCCTTAAGAACATAAAGTGATGAGAATAAGCCTGGGACTGCACAAAAAGACGTAAATATTCATCCAATAACACACACACACTCATTGGATGAACTACATTCCTTAACATCGAAAAGTGAATAGAATAAGCATTGGATTGCACAAAATGACGTAAATGTTCATCCAATGACACACACGCACTTATTGGATGAACAACATTGGTTAAGAACGCAAAGTGATTAGAATAAGCCTTGGAATGCACAAAATGGCGTAAATGTTAAATTAATGACACAAACGCACTTATTGGATGAACTACATTCCTTAAGAACGAAAAGTGATTAGAATAAGCCTTGGAATGCCAAAAATGACGTAAATGTTCATCCAATGACACAAACACACTCATTGGATGAACTACATTCCTTAAGAACAAAAAGTAATTAGAATAAGCCTTGGAATGCACAAAATGACGTAAATGTTCATCCAATGACACAAATGCACTCATTGGATGAACTACATTCCTTAACAACGAAAAGTGATTAGAATAAGCCTTGGAATGCACAAAATGACGTAAATGTTCATCCAATGACACAAACGCACTCAGTGGATGAACTTCATTCGATACCAACGAGAAGTGATTAGAATAAGCCTTGGAATGCACAAAATGATGTAAATGTTAAATTAATGACACAAACGCACTTATTGGATGAACTACATTCCTTCAGAACGAAAAGTGATTAGAATAAGCCTCAGAATGCACAAAATACCGTAAATTTTCATCCAATGACACAAACGCACTCATTTGATGAACTACATTTCCTAACCACGAAAAGTGATTAGAATAAGCCTTGGAATGCACAAAATGACGTAAATGTTCATCCAATGACACAAACGCACTTATTGGATAGACAACAATGGTTAAGAACGAAAAGTGATTAGAATCAGCCTTGGAATGCAAAAAATGACGTAAATGTTAAATTAATGACACAAACGAACTTATTGGATGAACTACAGTCCTTAAGAACGACAAGTGATTAAAATAAGCCTTCGAATGCACAAAATGACGTAAATGTTCATCAATTGACCCAAACGCACTTATTGGATAAACTATATTCCTTAAGAACGAAAAGTGATGAGAATAAGCCTGGGAATGCACAAAAAGACGTAAATATTCATCCAATAACACACACACACTCATTGGATGAACTACATTCCTTAACATCGAAAAGTGAATAGAATAAGCATTGGATTGCACAAAATGACGTAAATGTTCATCCAATGACACACATGCACTTATTGGATGAACAACATTGGTTAAGAACGCAAAGTGTTTAGAATAAGCCTTGGAATGCACAAAACGGCGTAAATGTTAAATTAATGACACAAACGCACTTATTGGATGAACTACATTCCTTAAGAACGAAATGTGATTAGAATAAGCCTTGGAATGCACAAAATGATGTAAATGTTAAATTAATGACACAAACGCACTTATTGGATGAACTACATTCCTTAAGAATGAAAAGTGATTAGAATAAGCATTGGAATGCACAAAATGACGTAAATGTTCATCCAATGACACAAATGCACTCATTGGATGAACTACATTCCTTAACAACGAAAAGTGATTAGAATAAGCCTTGGAATACACAAAATGACGTAAATGTTCATCCAATGACACAAACGCACTCAGTGGATGAACTTCATTCCATACCAACGAAAAGTGATTAGAATAAGCCTTGGAATGCACAAAATGACGTAAATGTTAAATTAATAACACAAACGCACTTATTGGATGAACTACATTCGTTAAGAACGAAAAGTGATTAGAATAAGCCTCGGAATGCACAAAATACCATAAATTTTCATCCAATGACACAAACGCACTCATTGGATGAACTACATTTCCTAACCACGAAAAGTGATTAGAATAAGCCTTGGAATGCACAAAATGACGTAAATGTTCATCCAATGACACAAACGCACTTATTGGATAAACAACAACGGTTAAGAACGAAAAGTGATTAGAATAAGCCTTGGAATGCAAAAAATGACGTAAATGTTAAATTAATGACACAAACGAACTTATTGGATGAACTACATTCCTTAAAAACGACAAGTGATTAGAATAAGCCTTCGAATGCACAAAATGACGTAAATGTTCATCAAATGACCCACACGCACTTATTGGATAAACTATATTCCTTAATAACGAAAAATGATGAGAATAAGCCTTGGAATGCACAAAAAGACGTAAATATGCATCCAATAACACACACACACTGATTGGATGAACTACATTCCTTAACAACGAAAAGTGAATAGAATAAGCATTGGATTGCACAAAATGACGTAAATGTTCATCCAATGACACACACGCACTTATTGGATGAACAATATTGGTTAAGAACGCAAAGTGATTAGAATAAGCCTTGGAATGCATAAAATGACGTAAATGTTAAATTAATGACACAAACGCACTTATTGGATGAACTTCATTCCTTAAGAACGAAAAGTGATTAGCATAAGCCTTGGAATGCACAAAATGACGTAAATGTTCATCCACTGACATAAACGCACTTATTGGATAAACTACATTCCTGAAGAACGAAAAGTGATTAGAATAAGCCTTGGATTGCACAAAATGACGTAAATGTTCATCCAATGACACAAACGCACTTATTGGATAAACTACATTCCTTAAGAACGAAAAGTGATTAGAATAAGCCTTGGAATGCACAAAATGATGTAAATGTTAATTTAATGACACAAACGCACTTATTGGATGAACTACATTCCTTAAGAATGAAAAGTGATTAGAATAAGCCTTGGAATGCACAAAATGACGTAAATGTTCATCCAATGACACAAACGCACTCAGTGGATGAACAACATTCCTTAACAAAGAAAAGTGAATAGAATAAGCCTTGGAATGCACAAAATGACGTAAATGTGAAATTAATGACACAAACACATTTATTGGATGAACTACATTCCTTAAGAACGAAAAGTGATTAGAATAAGCCTTGGAATGCACAAAATAACGGAAATGTTCATCCAATGAGACACACGCACTTATTGGATGAACAACATTGGTTAACAACGAAAAGTGATTAGCATAAGCCTTGGAATGCACAAAATGACGTAAATGTTCATCCAACGACACAAACGCACTTATTGGATGAACTACATTCCTTAAGAACGAAAAGTGATTAGAATAAGCCTTGGAATGCACAAAATGACGAAAATGTTCATCCAATGACACAAACGCACTCATTGGATGAACTACATTCCTTAACAACGAAAAGTGATTAGAATAAGCCTTGGAATGCACAAAATGACGTAAATGATCATCCAATGACACAAACGCACTTATTGGATAAACTACATTCCTTATGCACCAAAAGTGATTAGAATAAGCCTTGGAGTGCACAAAATGACATAAATGTTCATCCAATGACACAAACGCACTCATTGGATGAACTACATTCCTTAAGAACAAAAAGTGATTAGAATAAGCCTTGGAATGCACAAAATGACGTAAATGTTCATCCAATGACACAAACGAACTCATTGGATGAACTACATTCCTTAACAACGAAAAGTGAATAGAATAAGCCTTGGAATGAACAAGATGACGTAAATGTTAAATTAATAACACAAACGCACTTATTGGATGAAAACCATTGGTTAAGAACGAAAAGTGATTAGAATAAGCCTTGGAATGCACAAAATGACATAAATGTTCATCCAATGACACAAACGCACTCATTGGATGAACTACATTGGTTAAAAAGAAAAAGTGATTAGAATCAGCCTTGGAATGCACAAAATAACGGAAATGTTCATCCAATGAGACACACGCACTTATTGGATGAACAACATTGGTTAACAACGAAAAGTGATTAGCATAAGCCTTGGAATGCACAAAATGACGTAAATGTTCATCCAACGACACAAACGCACTTATTGGATGAACTACATTCCTTAAGAACGAAAAGTGATTAGAATAAGCCTTGGAATGCACAAAATGACGAAAATGTTCATCCAATGACACAAACGCACTCATTGGATGAACTACATTCCTTAACAACGAAAAGTGATTAGAATAAGCCTTGGAATGCACAAAATGACGTAAATGTTCATCCAAAGACACAAACGCACTTATTGGATAAACTACATTCCTTATGAACCAAAAGAGGTTAGAAAGCCTTGGAGTGCACAAAATGACATAAATGTTCATCCAATGACACAAACGCACTCATTGGATGAACTACATTCCTTAAGAACAAAAAGTGATTAGAATAAGCCTTGGAATGCACAAAATGACGTAAATGTTCATCCAATGACACAAACGAACTCATTGGATGAACTACATTCCTTAACAACGAAAAGTGAATAGAATAAGCCTTGGAATGAACAAGATGACGTAAATGTTAAATTAATAACACAAACGCACTTATTGGATGAAAACCATTGGTTAAGAACGAAAAGTGATTAGAATAAGCCTTGGAATGCACAAAATGACATAAATGTTCATCCAATGACACAAACGCACTCATTGGATGAACTACATTGGTTAAAAAGAAAAAGTCATTAGAATCAGCCTTGGAATGCACAAAATAACGGAAATGTTCATCCAATGAGACACACGCACTTATTGGATGAACAACATTGGTTAACAACGAAAAGTGATTAGCATAAGCCTTGGAATGCACAAAATGACGTAAATGTTCATCCAACGACACAAACGCACTTATTGGATGAACTACATTCCTTAAGAACGAAAAGTGATTAGAATAAGCCTTGGAATGCACAAAATGACGAAAATGTTCATCCAATGACACAAACGCACTCATTGGATGAACTACATTCCTTAACAACGAAAAGTGATTAGAATAAGCCTTGGAATGCACAAAATGACGTAAATGTTCATCCAATGACACAAATGCACTTATTTGATAAACTACATTCCTTATGAACCAAAAGTGATTAGAATAAGCCTTGGAATGCACAAAATGACATAAATGTTCATCCAATGACACAAACGCACTCATTGGATGAACTACATACCTTAAGGACAAAAAGGGATTAGAATAAGCCTTGGAATGCACAAAATGACGTAAATGTTCATCCAATGACACAAACGAACTCATTGGATGAACTACATTCCTTAACAACGAAAAGTGAATAGAATAAGCCTTGGAATGAATAAGATGACGTAAATGTTAAATTAATGACACAAACGCACTTATTGGATGAAAACCATTGGTTAAGAACGAAAAGTGATTAGAATAAGCCTTGGAATGCACAAAATGACATAAATGTTCATCCAATGACACAAACGCACTCATTGGATGAACTACATTGGTTAAAAAGAAAAAGTGATTAGAATAAGCCTTGGAATGCACCAAATGACGTAAACGTTCATCCAATGACACAAATGCACTCATTGGATGAACAACATTCCTTAACAACGAAAAGTGAATAGAATAAGCCTTGGAATGCACAAAATGACGTAAATGTGAAATTAATGACACAAACGCATTTATTGGATGAACTACATTCCTTAAGAACGAAAAGTGATTAGAATAAGCCTTGGAATGCACAAAATAACGGAAATGTTCATCCAATGAGACACACGCACTTATTGGATGAACAACATTGGTTAACAACGAAAAGTGATTAGCATAAGCCTTGGAATGCACAAAATGACGTAAATGTTCATCCAACGACACAAACGCACTTATTGGATGAACTACATTCCTTAAGAACGAAAAGTGATTAGAATAAGCCTTGGAATGCACAAAATGACGAAAATGTTCATCCAATGACACAAACGCACTCATTGGATGAATTACATTCCTTAACAACGAAAAGTGATTAGAATAAGCCTTGGAATGCACAAAATGACGTAAATGTTCATCCAATGACACAAACGCACTTATTGGATAAACTACATTCCTTGTGAACCAAAAGTGATTAGAATAAGCCTTGGAATGCACAAAATGACACAAATGTTCATCCAATGACACAAACGCACTCATTGGATGAACTACATACCTTAAGGACAAAAAGTGATTAGAATAAGCCTTGGAATGCACAAAATGACGTAAATGTTCATCCAATGACACAAACGAACTCATTGGATGAACTACATTCCTTAACAACGAAAAGTGAATAGAATAAGCCTTGGAATGAACAAGATGACGTAAATGTTAAATTAATGACACAAACGCACTTATTGGATGAAAACAATTGGTTAAGAACGAAAAGTGATTAGAATAAGCCTTGGAATGCACAAAATGACATAAATGTTCATCCAATGACACAAACGCACTCATTGGATGAACTACATTGGTTAAAAAGAAAAAGTGATTAGAATAAGCCTTGGAATGCACCAAATGACGTAAACGTTCATCCAATGACACAAATGCACTCATTGGATGAACAACATTCTTTAACAACGAAAAGTGAATAGAATAAGCCTTGGAATGCACAAAATGACGTAAATGTGAAATTAATGACACAAACGCATTTATTGGATGAACTACATTCCTTAAGAACGAAAAGTGATTAGAATAAGCCTTGGAATGCACAAAATAACGGAAATGTTCATCCAATGAGACACACGCACTTATTGGATGAACAACATTGGTTAACAACGAAAAGTGATTAGCATAAGCCTTGGAATGCACAAAATGACGTAAATGTTCATCCAACGACACAAACGCACTCATTGGATGAACTACATTCCTTAACAACGAAAAGTGATTAGAATAAGCCTTGGAATGCACAAAATGACGTAAATGTTCATCCAAAGACACAAACGCACTTATTGGATAAACTACATTCCTTATGAACCAAAAGAGGTTAGAATAAGCCTTGGAATGCACAAAATGACATAAATGTTCATCCAATGACACAAACGCACTCATTGGATGAACTACATACCTTAAGGACAAAAAGTGATTAGAATAAGCCTTGGAATGCACAAAATGACGTAAATGTTCATCCAATGAGACACACGCACTTATTGGATGAACAACATTGGTTAACAACGAAAAGTGATTAGCATAAGCCTTGGAATGCACAAAATGACGTAAATGTTCATCCAACGACACAAACGCACTTATTGGATGAACTACATTCCTTAAGAACGAAAAGTGATTAGAATAAGCCTTGGAATGCACAAAATGACGAAAATGTTCATCCAATGACACAAACGCACTCATTGGATGAACTACATTCCTTAACAACGAAAAGTGATTAGAATAAGCCTTGGAATGCACAAAATGACGTAAATGTTCATCCAATGACACAAATGCACTTATTTGATAAACTACATTCCTTATGAACCAAAAGTGATTAGAATAAGCCTTGGAATGCACAAAATGACATAAATGTTCATCCAATGACACAAACGCACTCATTGGATGAACTACATACCTTAAGGACAAAAAGGGATTAGAATAAGCCTTGGAATGCACAAAATGACGTAAATGTTCATCCAATGACACAAACGAACTCATTGGATGAACTACATTCCTTAACAACGAAAAGTGAATAGAATAAGCCTTGGAATGAATAAGATGACGTAAATGTTAAATTAATGACACAAACGCACTTATTGGATGAAAACCATTGGTTAAGAACGAAAAGTGATTAGAATAAGCCTTGGAATGCACAAAATGACATAAATGTTCATCCAATGACACAAACGCACTCATTGGATGAACTACATTGGTTAAAAAGAAAAAGTGATTAGAATAAGCCTTGGAATGCACCAAATGACGTAAACGTTCATCCAATGACACAAATGCACTCATTGGATGAACAACATTCCTTAACAACGAAAAGTGAATAGAATAAGCCTTGGAATGCACAAAATGACGTAAATGTGAAATTAATGACACAAACGCATTTATTGGATGAACTACATTCCTTAAGAACGAAAAGTGATTAGAATAAGCCTTGGAATGCACAAAATAACGGAAATGTTCATCCAATGAGACACACGCACTTATTGGATGAACAACATTGGTTAACAACGAAAAGTGATTAGCATAAGCCTTGGAATGCACAAAATGACGTAAATGTTCATCCAACGACACAAACGCACTTATTGGATGAACTACATTCCTTAAGAACGAAAAGTGATTAGAATAAGCCTTGGAATGCACAAAATGACGAAAATGTTCATCCAATGACACAAACGCACTCATTGGATGAACTACATTCCTTAACAACGAAAAGTGATTAGAATAAGCCTTGGAATGCACAAAATGACGTAAATGTTCATCCAATGACACAAACGCACTTATTGGATAAACTACATTCCTTGTGAACCAAAAGTGATTAGAATAAGCCTTGGAATGCACAAAATGACACAAATGTTCATCCAATGACACAAACGCACTCATTGGATTAACTACATTCCTTAAGAACGAAAAGTGATTAGAATAAGCCTTGGAATGCACAAAATGACGTAAATGTTAAATTAATGACACAAACGCACTTATTGGATGAACTACATCCTTTAAGAACGAAAAGTGATTAGAATAAGCCTTGGAATGCACAAAATGACGTAAATGTTCATCCAATGACACAAAAGCACTAATTGGATGAACTTCATTTCCTAACCACGAAAATTGATTAGAATAAGCCTTGGAATGCACAAAATGACATAAATGTTCATCCAATGACACAAACGCACTTATTGGATAAACAACATTCGTTAAGAACGAAAAGATATTAGAATAAGCCTTGGAATGCAAAAATTGACGTAAATGTTAAATTAATGACACAAACGCACATATTGGATGATCTACATTCTGTAAGAACGAAAAGTGATTAGAATAAGCCTTGGAATGCACAAAATGACGTAAATGTTCACCCAATGACACAAACGCACTTATTGGATAAACTACATTCCTTAAGAACGAAAATTGATTAGAATAAGCCTCGGAATGCACAAAATGACGTAAATGTTCATCCAATGACACAAACGCACTTATTGGATGAACAACATTGGTTAAGAACGAAAATTGATTAGAATAAGCCTCGGAATGCACAAAATACTGTAAAAAGTTCATCCAATGACACAAACGCAGTCATTGGATGAACTACATTCCTTATCATTGAAAAATGAATATAATAAGCCTTGGAATGCAAAAAATGACGTAAATGTTCATCCAATGACACATACGCACTTATTGGATGAACAACATTGGTTAAGAACGAAAAGTGATTAGAATAAGTCTCGGAATGCACAAAATGACGTAAATGTTCATCCAATGACACAAACGCACTTATTGGATGAACAACATTGGTTAACAACGAAAAGTGATTAGCATAAGCCTTGGAATGCACAAAATGACGTAAATGTTCATCCAATGACACAAACTCACTTATTGGATGAACTAAATTCCTTAAGAACGAAAAGTGATTAGAATAAGCCTTGGAATGAACAAGATGACGTAAATGTTAAATTAATGACACAAACGCACTTATTGGATGAAAACAATTGGTTAAGAACGAAAATTGATTAGAATAAGCCTTGGAATGCACAAAATGACATAAATGTTCATCCAATGACACAAACGCACTCATTGGATGAACTACATTGGTTAAACAGAAAAAGTGATTAGAATAAGCCTTGGAATGCACCAAATGACGTAAACATTCATCCAATGACACAAATGCACTCATTGGATGAACAACATTCCTTAACAACGAAAAGTGAATAGAATAAGCCTTGGAATGCACAAAATGACGTAAATGTGAAATTAATGACACAAACGCATTTATTGGATGAACTACATTCCTTAAGAACGAAAAGTGATTAGAATAAGCCTTGGAATGCACAAGATAACGGAAATGTTCATCCAATGAGACACTCGCACTTATTGGATGAACAACATTGGTTAACAACGAAAAGTGATTAGCATAAGCCTTGGAATGCACAAAATGAC
>JBBPBO010001984.1:40475587-40496842 GCA_037974295.1 Cicer cuneatum | reverse complement strand
AGAAAAAGTGATTAGAATAAGCCTTGGAATGCACCAAATGACGTAAACGTTCATCCAATGACACAAATGCACTCATTGGATGAACAACATTCCTTAACAACGAAAAGTGAATAGAATAAGCCTTGGAATGCACAAAATGACGTAAATGTGATATTAATGACACAAACGCATTTATTGGATGAACTACATTCCTTAAGAACGAAAAGTGATTAGAATAAGCCTTGGAATGCACAAAATAACGGAAATGTTCATCCAATGAGACACTCGAACTTATTGGATGAACAACATTGGTTAACAACGAAAAGTGATTAGCATAAGCCTTGGAATGCACAAAATGACGTAAATGTTCATCCAACCACACAAACGCACTTATTGGATGAACTACATTCCTTAAGAACGAAAAGTGATTAGAATAAGCCTTGGAATGCACAAAATGACGAAAATGTTCATCCAATGACACAAACGCACTCATTGGATGAACTACATTCCTTAACAACGAAAAGTGATTAGAATAAGCCTTGGAATGCACAAAATGACGTAAATGTTCACCCAATGACACAAACGCACTTATTGGATAAACTACATTCCTTAAGAACGAAAATTGATTAGAATAAGCCTCGGAATGCAAAAAATGACGTAAATGTTCATCCAATGACACATACGCACTTATTGGATGAACAACATTGGTTAAGAACGAAAAGTGATTAGAATAAGCCTCGGAATGCACAAAATACCATAAAATGATCATCCAATGACACAAACGCACTCATAGGATGAACTACATTTCGTAACAAGAAAAGTGATTAGAATAAGCCTTGGAATGCACAAAATGACGTAAATGTACATCCAATGTCACAAACGCACTTATTGGATAAACAACATTCGTTAAGAACGAAAAAATTGTTAGAATAAGCCTAGGAATGCAAAAAATGACGTAAATGTTAAATTAATGACACAAACGCACATATTGGATGAACAACATTGGTTAAGAACGAAAAGTGATTAGAATAAGCCTTGGAATGCACAAAATAATGTAAATGTTCATCCAATGACACAACCGCATTCATTGGATGAACAACATTCCTTATCATTGAAAAGTGAATAGAATAAGCCTTGGAATGCAAAAAATGACGTAAATGTTCATCCAATGACACAATCGCACTTATTGGATGAACAACATTGGTCAAGAACGAAAAGTTATTAGAATAAGCCTTGGAATGCAAAAATTGACGTAAATGTTAAATTAAGGACACAAACGCACTTATTGGATGAACAACATTGGTTAAGAACGAAAAGTGATTAAAGTAAGCCTTACGATGCACAAAATGACGTTAATGTTAAATTAATGACACAAACGCACTTTATGGATGAACAACATTGGTTAAGAACCAAAAGTGATTAGAATAAGCCTTGGAATGCACAAAATGACGTAAATGTTAAATTAATGACATAAACGCACTTATTGGATGAACTACATTCCTTAAGAACGAAAAGTGATTAGAATAAGCCTTGGAATGCACAAAATGACGTAAATGTTAAATTAATGACACAAACGCACTTATTGGATGAACTACATCCTTTAAGAACGAAAAGTGATTAGAATAAGCCTTGGAATGCACAAAATGACGTAAATGTTCATCCAATGACACAAAAGTACAAATTGGATGAACTACATTTCCTAACCACGAAAAATGATTCGAATAAGCCTTGGAATGCACAAAATAACGTAAATGTTCATCCAATGACACCAACGCACTTATTGGATAAACAACATTCGTTAAGAACGAAAAGTGATTAGAATAAGTCTTGGAATGCACAAAATGACGTAAATGTTAAATTAATGACACAAACGCACTTATTGGATGAACAACATTGGTTAAGAACGAAAAGTGATTAGAATAAGCCTCGGAATGCACAAAATACCGTAAAAAGTTCATCCAATGACACAAACGCACTCATTGGATGAACTACATTTCGTAACCACGAAAAGTGATTAGAATAAGCCTTGGAATGCACAAAATGATGTAAATGTTCATCCAATGACACAAACGCACTTATTGGATAAACAACATTCGTTGAGAATGAAAAGTTGTTAGAATAATCCTAAGAATACAAAAAATGACGTAAATGTTAAATTAACGACACAAACGCACATATTGGATGAACTACATTCCTTAAGAACGAAAAGTGATTAGAATAAACATTGGAATGCACAAAATGACGTAAATGTTCATTAATGACACAAACGCATTCATTGGATGAACAACATTCCTTATCAATGAAAAGTGAATAGAATAAGCCTTGGAATGCACAAAATAACGTAAATGTTCATCCAATGACACAAACGCACTTATTGGATGAACAACATTAGTTATGAACGAAAAGTGATTAGAATAAGCCTTGGAATGCACAAAATGATATAAATGTTAAATTAATGACACAAACGCACTTATTGGATGAACAACATTGGTTTAGAACCAAAAGTGATTAGAATAAGCCTTGGAATGCACAAAATAACGTAAATGTTAAATTAATGACACAAACGCACTTATTGGATGAACTACATTCCTTAAGAACGAAAAGTGATTAGAATAAGCCTTGGAATGCACAAAATAACGTAAATGTTAAATTAATGACACAAACGAACTTATTGGATGAACTACATTCCTTAAGAACGAAAAGTGATTAGAATAAGCCTTAGAATGTACAAAATGACGTAAATGTTCATCCAATGACACAAACGCACTCATTGGATAAACTACATTCCTTAACAATGAAAAGTGATTAGAATAAGCCTTGGAATGCACAAAATGACGTAAATGTTCATCCAATGACAGAAACGCACTTATTGGATAAACTACATTCCTTATGAACGAAAAGTGATTAGAATAAGCCTTGGAATGCACAAAATGACGTAAATGTTTATCCAATGACACAAACGAACTCATTGGATGAACTACATTCCTTAACAACGAAAAGTGAATAGAATAAGCCTTGGAATGAACAAAATGACGTAAATGTTAAATTAATGACATAAACGCACTTATTGGATGAAAACCATTGGTTAAGAACGAAAAGTGATTAGAATAAGCCTTGGAATGCACAAAATGACATAAATGTTCATCCAATGAAACAAACGCACTCATTGGATGAACTACATTCCTTAAGAACAAAAAGTGATTAGAATAAGCCTTGGAATGCACAAAATGACGTAAATGTTCATCCAATGACACAGACGCACTCATTGGATGAACTACATTCCTTAACAACGAAAAGTGATTAGAATAAGCCTTGGAATGCACAAAATGACGTAAATGTTAAATTCATGACACAAACGCACTTATTGGATGAACTACATTCCTTAAGAACGAAAAGTGATTAGAATAAGCCTCGGAATGCAGAAAATGACGTAAATGTTCATCCAATGACACAAACGCACTTATTGGCTGAATTACATTCCTTAAGAATGAAAAGTGATTAGAATAAGCCTTGGAATGCACAAAATGACGTAAATGTTCATCGAACGACACAAACGCACTCATTGGATGAACTACATTCCTTAAGAACGAAAAGTGATTAGAATAAGCCTTGGAATGCACAAAATGACGTAAATGTTCATCCAATGACACAAACGCACTTATTGGATGAACAACATTGGTTAAGAACGAAAATTGATTAGAATAAGCCTCGGAATGCACAAAATACTGTAAAAAGTTCATCCAATGACACAAACGGAGTCATTGGATGAACTACATTCCTTATCATTGAAAAGCGAATATAATAAGCCTTGGAATGCAAAAAATGACGTAAATGTTCATCCAATGACACATACGCACTTATTGGATGAACAACATTGGTTAAGAACGAAAAGTGATTAGAATAAGCCTCGGAATGCACAAAATGACGTAAATGTTCATCCAATGAGACACACGCACTTATTGGATGAACAACATTGGTTAACAACGAAAAGTGATTAGAATAAGCCTTGGAATGCACAAAATGACGTAAATGTTCATCCAACGACACAAACGCACTCATTGGATGAACTACATTCCTTAAGAACGAAAAGTTATTAGAATAGGCCTTGGAATGCACAAAATGACGTAAATGTTCATCCAATGACACAAACACACTTATTGGATGAATTACATTCCTTAAGAACGAAAAGTGATTAGAATAAGCCATGGAATGCCCAAAATGACGTAAATGTTCATCCAATGACACAAACGCACTTATTGGATAAACTATATTCCTTAACAACAAAAAGTGAATAGAATAAGCATTGGAATGCACAAAATGACGTAAATGTTCATCCAATGACAGAAACGCACTTATTGGATGAACTACATTCCTTAAGAACGAAAAGTGATTAGAATAAACATTGGAATGCACAAAATGACGTAAATGTTCATTAATGACACAAACGCATTCATTGGATGAACAACATTCCTTATCAATGAAAAGTGAATAGAATAAGCCTTGGAATGCACAAAATAACGTAAATGTTCATCCAATGACACAAACGCACTTATTGGATGAACAACATTAGTTATGAACGAAAAGTGATTAGAATAAGCCTTGGAATGCACAAAATATATAAATGTTAAATTAATGACACAAACGCACTTATTGGATGAACAACATTGGTTAAGAACGAAAATTGATTAGAATAAGCCTTGGAATGCACAAAATGACGTAAATGTTAAATTAATGACACAAACGCACTTATTGGATGAACTACATTCCTTAAGAACGAAAAGTGATTAGAATAAGCCTTGGAATGTACAAAATGACGTAAATGTTCATCCAATGACACAAACGCACTCATTGGATAAACTACATTCCTTAACAACGAAAAGTGAATAGAATAAGCCTTGGAATGCACAAAATTACGTAAATGTTCATCCAATGACAGAAACGCACTTATTGGATAAACTACATTCCTTATGAACGAAAAGTGATTAGAATAAGCCTTGGAATGCACAAAATGACGTAAATGTTCATCCAATGACAGAAACGCACTTATTGGATAAACTACATTCCTTATGAACGAAAAGTGATTAGAATAAGCCTTGGAATGCACAAAATGACGTAAATGTTTATCCAATGACACAAACGAACTCATTGGATGAACTACATTCCTTAACAACGAAAAGTGAATAGAATAAGCCTTGGAATGAACAAAATGACGTAAATGTTAAATTAATGACATAAACGCACTTATTGGATGAAAACCATTGGTTAAGAACGAAAAGTGATTAGAATAAGCCTTGGAATGCACAAAATGACATAAATGTTCATCCAATGAAACAAACGCACTCATTGGATGAACTACATTCCTTAAGAACAAAAAGTGATTAGAATAAGCCTTGGAATGCACAAAATGACGTAAATGTTCATCCAATGACACAGACGCACTCATTGGATGAACTACATTCCTTAACAACGAAAAGTGATTAGAATAAGCCTTGGAATGCACAAAATGACGTAAATGTTAAATTCATGACACAAACGCACTTATTGGATGAACTACATTCCTTAAGAACGAAAAGTGATTAGAATAAGCCTCGGAATGCAGAAAATGACGTAAATGTTCATCCAATGACACAAACGCACTTATTGGCTGAATTACATTCCTTAAGAATGAAAAGTGATTAGAATAAGCCTTGGAATGCACAAAATGACGTAAATGTTCATCGAACGACACAAACGCACTCATTGGATGAACTACATTCCTTAAGAACGAAAAGTGATTAGAATAAGCCTTGGAATGCACAAAATGACGTAAATGTTCATCCAATGACACAAACGCACTTATTGGATGAACAACATTGGTTAAGAACGAAAATTGATTAGAATAAGCCTCGGAATGCACAAAATACTGTAAAAAGTTCATCCAATGACACAAACGGAGTCATTGGATGAACTACATTCCTTATCATTGAAAAGCGAATATAATAAGCCTTGGAATGCAAAAAATGACGTAAATGTTCATCCAATGACACATACGCACTTATTGGATGAACAACATTGGTTAAGAACGAAAAGTGATTAGAATAAGCCTCGGAATGCACAAAATGACGTAAATGTTCATCCAATGAGACACACGCACTTATTGGATGAACAACATTGGTTAACAACGAAAAGTGATTAGAATAAGCCTTGGAATGCACAAAATGACGTAAATGTTCATCCAATGACACAAACGAACTCATTGGATGAACTACATTCCTTAACAACGAAAAGTGAATAGAATAAGCCTTGGAATGAATAAGATGACGTAAATGTTAAATTAATGACACAAACGCACTTATTGGATGAAAACCATTGGTTAAGAACGAAAAGTGATTAGAATAAGCCTTGGAATGCACAAAATGACATAAATGTTCATCCAATGACACAAACGCACTCATTGGATGAACTACATTGGTTAAAAAGAAAAAGTGATTAGAATAAGCCTTGGAATGCACCAAATGACGTAAACGTTCATCCAATGACACAAATGCACTCATTGGATGAACAACATTCCTTAACAACGAAAAGTGAATAGAATAAGCCTTGGAATGCACAAAATGACGTAAATGTGAAATTAATGACACAAACGCATTTATTGGATGAACTACATTCCTTAAGAACGAAAAGTGATTAGAATAAGCCTTGGAATGCACAAGATAACGGAAATGTTCATCCAATGAGACACTCGCACTTATTGGATGAACAACATTGGTTAACAACGAAAAGTGATTAGCATAAGCCTTGGAATGCACAAAATGACGTAAATGTTCATCCAACGACACAAACGCACTTATTGGATGAACTACATTCCTTAAGAACGAAAAGTGATTAGAATAAGCCTTGGAATGCACAAAATGACGAAAATGTTCATCCAATGACACAAACGCACTCATTGGATGAACTACATTCCTTAACAACGAAAAGTGATTAGAATAAGCCTTGGAATGCACAAAATGACGTAAATGTTCATCCAATGACACAAACGCACTTATTGGATAAACTACATTCCTTAAGAACGAAAAGTGATTAGAATAAGCCTTGGAATGCACAAAATGACGTAAATGCTCATCCAATGAGACACACGCACTTATTGGATGAACAACATTGGTTAACAACGAAAAGTGATTAGCATAAGCCTTGGAATGCACAAAATGACGTAAATGTTCATCCAATGACACAAACTCACTTATTGGATGAACTAAATTCCTTAAGAACGAAAAGTGATTAGAATAAGCCTTGGAATGCACAAAATGACGTAAATGTACATCCATTGAAACAAACGCACTTATTGGATGAACTACATTCCTTAAGAACGAAAAGTGATTAGAATAAGCCTTGGAATGCACAAAATGACGTAAATGTTAAATTAATGACACAAACGCACTTATTGGATGAACTACATCCTTTAAGAACGAAAAGTGATTAGAATAAGCCTTGGAATGCACAAAATGACGTAAATGTTCATCCAATGACACAAAAGCACTAATTGGATGAACTACATTTCCTAACCACGAAAATTGATTAGAATAAGCCTTGGAATGCACAAAATGACATAAATGTTCATCCAATGACACAAACGCACTTATTGGATAAACAACATTCGTTAAGAACGAAAAGATATTAGAATAAGCCTTGGAATGCAAAAATTGACGTAAATGTTAAATTAATGACACAAACGCACATATTGGATGATCTACATTCTGTAAGAATGAAAAGTGATTAGAATAAGCCTTGGAATGCACAAAATGACATAAATGTTCACCCAATGACACAAACGCACTTATTGGATAAACTACATTCCTTAAGAACGAAAATTGATTAGAATAAGCCTCGGAATGCACAAAATGACGTAAATGTTCATCCAATGACACAAACGCACTTATTGGATGAACAACATTGGTTAAGAACGAAAATTGATTAGAATAAGCCTCGGAATGCACAAAATACTGTAAAAAGTTCATCCAATGACACAAACGCAGTCATTGGATGAACTACATTCTTTATCATTGAAAAGTGAATATAATAAGCCTTGGAATGCAAAAAATGACGTAAATGTTCATCCAATGACACATACGCACTTATTGGATGAACAACATTGGTTAACAACGAAAAGTGATTAGCATAAGCCTTGGAATGCACAAAATGACGTAAATGTTCATCCAACGACACAAACGCACTCATTGGATGAACTACATTCCTTAAGAACGAAAAGTTATTAGAATAGGCCTTGGAATGCACAAAATGACGTAAATGTTCATCCAATGACACAAACACACTTATTGGATGAATTACATTCCTTAAGAACGAAAAGTGATTAGAATAAGCCATGGAATGCCCAAAATGACGTAAATGTTCATCCAACGACACAAACGCACTCATTGGATGAACTACATTCCTTAAGAACGAAAAGTGATTAGAATAAGCCTTGGAATGCACAAAATGACGTAAATGTTAATCCAATGACACAAACGCACTTATTGGATAAACTATATTCCTTAACAACAAAAAGTGAATAGAATAAGCATTGGAATGCACAAAATGACGTAAATGTTCATCCAATGACAGAAACGCACTTATTGGATGAACTACATTCCTTAAGAACGAAAAGTGATTAGAATAAACATTGGAATGCACAAAATGACGTAAATGTTCATTAATGACACAAACGCATTCATTGGATGAACAACATTCCTTATCAATGAAAAGTGAATAGAATAAGCCTTGGAATGCACAAAATAACGTAAATGTTCATCCAATGACACAAACGCACTTATTGGATGAACAACATTAGTTATGAACGAAAAGTGATTAGAATAAGCCTTGGAATGCACAAAATATATAAATGTTAAATTAATGACACAAACGCACTTATTGGATGAACAACATTGGTTAAGAACGAAAATTGATTAGAATAAGCCTTGGAATGCACAAAATGACGTAAATGTTAAATTAATGACACAAACGCACTTATTGGATGAACTACATTCCTTAAGAACGAAAAGTGATTAGAATAAGCCTTGGAATGTACAAAATGACGTAAATGTTCATCCAATGACACAAACGCACTCATTGGATAAACTACATTCCTTAACAACGAAAAGTGAATAGAATAAGCCTTGGAATGCACAAAATTACGTAAATGTTCATCCAATGACAGAAACGCACTTATTGGATAAACTACATTCCTTATGAACGAAAAGTGATTAGAATAAGCCTTGGAATGCACAAAATGACGTAAATGTTCATCCAATGACAGAAACGCACTTATTGGATAAACTACATTCCTTATGAACGAAAAGTGATTAGAATAAGCCTTGGAATGCACAAAATGATGTAAATGTTAAATTCATGACACAAACGCACTTATTGGATGACTACATTCCTTAAGAACGAAAAGTGATTAGAATAAGCCTCGGAATGCAGAAAATGACGTAAATGTTCATCCAATGACACAAACGCACTTATTGGATGAATTACATTCGTTAACAACGAAGAGTTAACAGAATAAGCATTGGAATGCACAAAATGACGTAAATGTTCATCCAATGACACAAACGCACTTATTGGTTGAACTACATTTCTTAAGAACGAAAAGTGATTAGAATAAGCCTTGGAATGCACAAAATGACGTAAATGTTAAATTAATGATACAAACACACTTATTGGATGAACAACATTGGTTAAGAACGAAAAGTGATTAGAATAAGCCTTGGAATGCACAAAATGACGTAAATGTTAATCCAATGACACAAACGCACTTATTGGATGAACTACATTCCTTAAGAACGAAAAGTGATTAGAATAAACCTTGGAATGCACAAAATGACGTAAATGTTCATCCATTGACACAAACGCACTCATTGGATGAACTACATTTCTTAACCACGAAAAGTGATTAGAGTAAGCCTTGGAATGCACAAAATGACCTAAATGTTCATCCAATGACACAAACACACTTATTGGATAAACAACATTGGTTAAGAACGAAAAGTTATTAGAATAACCCTTGGAATGCAAAAAATGACGTAAATATTAAATTAATGACACAAACGCACATATTGGATGAACTACATTCCTTAAGAACGAAAAGTGATTAGAATAAGCCTTGGAATGCACAAAATGACGTAAATGTTAAATTAATGACACAAACGCACTTATTGGATGAACAACATTGGTTAAGAACGAAAAGTGATTAGAATAAGCCTTGGAATGCACAAAATGAAGTAAATGTTCATCCAATGACACAAACACACTTATTGGATGAACTACAATCCTTAAGAACGAAAAGTGATTAGAATAAGCCTCGGAATGCACAAAATACCGTAAATGTTCATCCAATGACACAAACGCACTCATTGGATGAACTACATTTCTTAACCACGAAAAGTGATTAGAGTAAGCCTTGGAATGCACAAAATGACCTAAATGTTCATCCAATGACACAAACACACTTATTGGATAAACAACATTGGTTAAGAACGAAAAGTTATTAGAATAACCCTTGGAATGCAAAAAATGACGTAAATATTAAATTAATGACACAAACGCACATATTGGATGAACTACATTCCTTAAGAACGAAAAGTGATTAGAATAAGCCTTGGAATGCACAAAATGACGTAAATGTTAAATTAATGACACAAACGCACTTATTGGATGAACAACATTGGTTAAGAACGAAAAGTGATTAGAATAAGCCTTGGAATGCACAAAATGAAGTAAATGTTCATCCAATGACACAAACACACTTATTGGATGAACTACAATCCTTAAGAACGAAAAGTGATTAGAATAAGCCTTGGAATGCACAAAATGACGTAAATGTTAAATTAATGACACAAACACACTTAATGGATGAACTACATTCCTTAAGAACAAAAAGTGATTAGAATAAGCCTCGGAATGCACAAAATGACGTAAATGTTCATCCAATGACACAAACGCACGCATTGAACGAACTACATTCATTAACAACGAAAAGTGATTAGAATAAGCCATGGAATGCACAAAATGACGTAAATGTTCATCCAATGACACAAACGCATGCACTGAATGAACTACATTCATTAACAACGAAAAGTGATTAGAATAAGCCATGGAATGCACAAAATGACGTAAATGTTCATCCAATGACACAAACGCATTTATTGGATGAACAACATTGGTTAAGAACGAAAAGTGATTAGAATAAGCCTTGGAATGCACAAAATGACGTAAATCTTAAATTAATGACACAAACACACTCATTGGATGAACTACATTCCTTAAGAACGAAAAGTCATTAGAATAAGCATTGGAATGCACAAAATGATGTAAATGTTCATCCCATGACACAAACGCACTTATTGGATGAACTACATTCCTTAAGAACGAAAAGTGATTAGAATAAGCCTTGGATTGCACAAAATGACGTAAATGTTAAATTAATGACACAAACGCACTTATTGGATGATTAACTTTGGTTAAGAACGAAAAGTGATTAGTATAAGCCTTGGAATGCACAAAATAACGTAAATGTTATATTAATGACACAAACGCACTGATTGGATGAACTACATTCGTTAAGAACGAAAAGTGATTTGAATAAGACTTGGAATGCACAAAATGACGTAAATGTTGATCCAATGACACAAACGCACTTATTGGATGAACTATATTCCTTAAGAACGAAAAGTGATTAGAATAAGCCTTGGAATGCACAAAATGACGTAAATGTTCATCCAACGACACAAACGCACTCATTGGATGAACTACATTCCTTAAGAACGAAAAGTGATTAGAATAAGCCTTGGAATGCACAAAATGACGTAAATGTTCATCCAATGACACAAACGCACTTATTAGATGAACTACATTCCTTAAGAACGAAAAGTGATTAGAATAAGCGTTGGAATGCACAAAATGACGTAAATGTTAATCCAATGACACAAACCCACTTATTGGTTGAACTACATTTCTTAAGAACGAAAAGTGATTAGAATAAGCCTTGGAATGCACAAAATGACGTAAATGTTAAATTAATGACACAAACACACTTATTGGATGAACAACATTGGTTAAGAACGAAAAGTGATTAGAATAAGCCTTGGAATGCACAAAATGACGTAAATGTTCATCCAATGACACAAACGCACTTATTGGATGAACTACATTCCTTAAGAACGAAAAGTGATTAGAATAAGCCTTGGAATGCACAAAATTACGTAAATGTTCATCCAACGACACAAACGCACTCATTGGATGAACTACATTCCTTAACAACGAAAAGTGAATAGAATAAGCATTGGAATGCACAAAATGACGTAAATGTTCATCCAATGACACAAACGCACTTATTGGATGAACTACATTCCTTAAGAACGAAAAGTGATTAGAATAAGCCTCGGAATGCACAAAATACCGTAAATGTTCATCCAATGACACAAACGCACTCATTGGATGAACTACATTTCTTAACCACGAAAAGTGATTAGAGTAAGCCTTGGAATGCACAAAAAAACCTAAATGTTCATCCAATGACACAAACACACTTATTGGATAAACAACATTGGTTAAGAACGAAAAGTTATTAGAATAACCCTTGGAATGCAAAAAATGACGTAAATATTAAATTAATGACACAAACGCACATATTGGATGAACTACATTCCTTAAGAACGAAAAGTGATTAGAATAAGCCTTGGAATGCACAAAATGACGTAAATGTTAAATTAATGACACAAACGCACTTATTGGATGAACAACATTGGTTAAGAACGAAAAGTGATTAGAATAAGCCTTGGAATGCACAAAATGAAGTAAATGTTCATCCAATGACACAAACGCACTTATTGGATAAACTAGATTCCTCAAGAACGAAAAGTGATTAGAATAAGCCTTGGAATGCACAAAATGACGTAAATGTTCATCCAATGACACAAACACACTTAGTTGATGAACAACATTGGTTAAGAATGAAAAGTGATTAGAATAAGCCTTGGAATGCACAAAATGACGTAAATGTTAAATTAATGACACAAACGCATTTATTGGATGAACAACATTGGTTAAGAACGAAAAGTGATTAGAATAAGTCTTGGAATGCACAAAATGACGTAAATGTTAAATTAATAACACAAACACACTTATTGGATGAACAACATTGGTTAAGAACGAAAAGTGATTAGAATAAGCCTTGGAATGCACAAAATGACGTAAATGTTCATCCAATGACACAAACGCACTTATTGGATGAACTACATTCCTTAAGAACGAAAAGTGATTAGAATAAGCCTTGGAATGCACAAAATTACGTAAATGTTCATCCAACGACACAAACGCACTCATTGGATGAACTACATTCCTTAAGAACGAAAAGTGATTAGAATAAGCCTTGGAATGCACAAAATAACGTAAATAATCATCCAATGACACAAACCCACTTATTGGATGAATTACATTCCTTAAGAACGAAAAGTGATTAGAATAAGCCTTGGAATGCACAAAATGACGTAAATGTTCATCGAACGACACAAATGCACTCATTGGATGAACTACATTCCTTAAGAACGAAAAGTGATTAGAATAAGCCTTGGAATGCACAAAATGACGTAAATGTTAATCCAATGACACAAACGCACTTATTGGATAAACTATATTCCTTAACAACGAAAAGTGAATAGAATAAGCATTGGAATGCACAAAATGACGTAAATGTTCATCCAATGACACAAACGCACTTATTGGATGAACTACATTCCTTAAGAACGAAAAGTGATTAGAATAAGCCTCGGAATGCACAAAATACCGTAAATGTTCATCCAATGACACAAACGCACTCATTTGATGAACTACATTTTTTAACCACGAAAAGTGATTAGAGTAAGCCTTGGAATGCACAAAATGACCTAAATGTTCATCCAATGACACAAACACACTTATTGGATAAACAACATTGGTTAAGAACGAAAAGTTATTAGAATAACCCTTGGAATGCAAAAAATGACGTAAATATTAAATTAATGACACAAACGCACATATTGGATGAACTACATTCCTTAAGAACGAAAAGTGATTAGAATAAGCCTTGGAATGCACAAAATGACGTAAATGTTAAATTAATGACACAAACGCACTTATTGGATGAACAACATTGGTTAAGAACGAAAAGTGATTAGAATAAGCCTTGGAATGCACAAAATGAAGTAAATGTTCATCCAATGACACAAACGCACTTATTGGATAAACTAGATTCCTTAAGAACGAAAAGTGATTAGAATAAGCCTTGGAATGCACAAAATGACGTAAATGTTCATCCAATGACACAAACACACTTAGTTGATGAACAACATTGGTTAAGAATGAAAAGTGTTAGAATAAGCCTTGGAATGCACAAAATGACGTAAATGTTAAATTAATGACACAAACGCATTTATTGGATGAACAACATTGGTTAAGAACGAAAAGTGATTAGAATAAGTCTTGGAATGCACAAAATGACGTAAATGTTAAATTAATAACACAAACGCAGTTATTGGATGAACTACATTCCTTAAGAACGAAAAGTGATTAGAATAAGCCTCGGAATGCACAAAATGACGTAAATGTTCATCCAATGACACAAACGCACTTATTGGATGAACTACATTCCTTAAGAACGAAAAGTGATTAGAATAAGCCTTGAAATGCACAAAATACCGTAAATGTTCATCCAACGACACAAACGCACTCATTGGATGAACTACATTCCTTAAAAACGAAAAGTGATTAGAATAAGCCTTGGAATGCACAAAATGACGTAAATGTTCATCCAACGACACAAACGCACTCATTGGATGAACTACATTCCTTAAGAACGAAAAGTGATTAGAATAAGCCTTGGAATGCACAAAATGACGTAAATGTTCATCCAATGACACAAACGCACTTATTAGATGAACTACATTCCTTAAGAACGAAAAGTGATTAGAATAAGCCTTGGAATGCACAAAATGACGTAAATGTTAATCCAATGACACAAACACACTTATTGGTTGAACTACATTTCTTAAGAACGAAAAGTGATTAGAATAAGCCTTGGAATGCACAAAATGACGTAAATGTTAAATTAATGACACAAACGCATTTATTGGATGAACAACATTGGTTAAGAACGAAAAGTGATTAGAATAAGTCTTGGAATGCACAAAATGACGTAAATGTTAAATTAATAACACAAACACAGTTATTGGATGAACTACATTCCTTAAGAACGAAAGATGATTAGAATAAGCCTCGGAATGCACAAAATGACGTAAATGTTCATCCAATGACACAAACGCACTTATTGGATGAACTACATTCCTTAAGAACGAAAAGTGATTAGAATAAGTCTTGGAATGCACAAAATGACGTAAATGTTAAATTAATAACACAAACGCAGTTATTGGATGAACTACATTCCTTAAGAACGAAAAGTGATTAGAATAAGCCTCGGAATGCACAAAATGACGTAAATGTTCATCCAATGACACAAACGCACTTATTAGATGAACTACATTCCTTAAGAACGAAAAGTGATTAGAATAAGCCTTGGAATGCGCAAAATGCCGTAAATGTTAATTTAATGACACAAACGCACATATTGGATGAACTACGTTCCTTAAGAACGAAAAGTGATTAGAATAAGCCTTGGAATGCACAAAATGACGTAAATGTTAAATTAATGACACAAACGCACTTATTGGATGAACAACATTGGTTAAGAACGAAAAGTGATTAGAATAAGCCTTGGAATGCACAAAATGAATTAAATGTTCATCCAATGACACAAACGCACTTATTGGATGAACTACATTCCTTAACAACGAAAAGTCATTAAAGTAAGCCTTAGGATGCACAAAATGACGTAAATGTTAAATTAATGACACAAACGCACTCATTGGATGAACTACATTCCTTAAGAACGAAAAGTGATTAGAATAAGCCTTGGAATGCACAAAATGACGTAAATAATCATCCAATGACACAAACCCACTTATTGGATGAATTACATTCCTTAAGAACGAAAAGTGATTAGAATAAGCCTCGGAATGCAGAAAATGACGTAAATGTTCATCGAACGACACAAACGCACTCATTGGATGAACTACATTCCTTAAGAACGAAAAGTGATTAGAATAAGCCTTGGAATGCACAAAATGACGTAAATGTTAATCCAATGACACAAACGCACTTATTGGATGAACTACATTCCTTAAGAACGAAAAGTGATTAGAATAAGCCTCGGAATGCACAAATACCGTAAATGTTCATCCAATGACACAAACGCACTCATTGGATGAACTACATTTCTTAACCACGAAAAGTGATTAGAGTAAGCCTTGGAATGCACAAAATGACCTAAATGTTCATCCAATGACACAAACACACTTATTGGATAAACAACATTGGTTAAGAACGACTAGTTATTAGAATAACCATTGGAATGAAAAAAATGACGTATATATTAAATTAATGACACAAACGCACATATTGGATGAACTACATTCCTTAAGAACGAAAAGTGATTAGAATAAGCCTTGGAATGTACAAAATGACGTAAATGTTAAATTAATGACACAAACGCACTTATTGGATGAACAACATTGGTTAAGAACGAAAAGTGATTAGAATAAGCCTTGGAATGCACAAAATGAAGTAAATGTTCATCCAATGACACAAACGCACTTATTGGATGAACTACATTCCTTAAGAACGAAAAGTGATTAGAATAAGCCTCGGAATGCACAAAATACCGTAAATGTTCATCCAATGACACAAACGCACTCATTGGATGAACTACATTTTTTAACCACGAAAAGTGATTAGAGTAGCCTTGGAATGCACAAAATGACCTAAATGTTCATCGAATGACACAAACACACTTATTGGATAAACAACATTGGTTAAGAACGAAAAGTTATTAGAATAACCCTTGGAATGCAAAAAATGACGTAAATATTAAATTAATGACACAAACGCACATATTGGATGAGCTACATTCCTTAAGAACGAAAAGTGATTAGAATAAGCCTTGGAATGCACAAAATGACGTAAATGTTAAATTAATGACACAAACGCACTTATTGGATGAACAACATTGGTTATGAACGAAACGTGATTAGAATAAGCCTTGGAATGCACAAAATGAAGTAAATGTTCATCCAATGACACAAACGCACTTATTGGATAAACTAGATTCCTTAAGAACGAAAAGTGATTAGAATAAGCCTTGGAATGCACAAAATGACGTAAATGTTCATCCAATGACACAAACACACTTAGTTGATGAACAACATTGGATAAGAAAGAAAAGTGATTAGAATAAGCCTTGGAATGCACAAAATGACGTAAATGTTAAATTAATGACACAAACGCATTTATTGGATGAACAAAATTGGTTAAGAACGAAAAGTGATTAGAATAAGTCTTGGAATGCACAAAATGACGGAAATGTTAAATTAATAACACAAACGCAGTTATTGGATGAACTACATTCCTTAAGAACGAAAAGTGATTAGAATAAGCCTCGGAATGCACAAAATGACGTAAATGTTCATCCAATGACACAAACGCACTTATTGGATGAACTACATTCCTTAAGCACGAAAAGTGATGAGAATAAGCCATGGAATGCTCAAAATGACGTAAATGTTAAATTAATGACACAATCGCACATATTGGATGAACAACATTGGTTAATAACGAAAAGTGATTAAAATAAGCCTTGGAATGCAAAAAATGACGTAAATGTTCGTCCAATGACACAAACGCACTTATTGGATGCACTACATTCCTTAACAACGAATAGTGATTAGAATAAGCTTTGGAATGCACAAAATGACGTAAATGTTCATCCAATGACACAAACGCACTTATTGGATGAACAACATTGGTTAAGAACGAAAAGTAATTAGAATAAGCCTTGGAATGCACAAAATGACGTAAATCTTAAATTAATGACACATATGCACTTATTGGATGAACTACATTCCTTAAGAATGAAAAGTGATTAGAATAAGCCTTGGAATGCACAAAATGACATAAATGTTAAATTAATGACACAAACGCACTTAATGGATGAACTACATTCCTTAAGAACAAAAAGTGATTAGAATAAGCATCGGAATGCAGAAAATGACGTAAATGTTCATCCAATGAGACAAACGCACTCATTGGATGAAGTACATTCCTTAAGAACGAAAAGTGATTAGAATAAGCCTTGGAATGCACCAAATGACATAAATGTTCATCCAATTACACAAACGCACTCATTGGATGAACTACATTCCTTAAGAAGAAAAAGTGATTAGAATAAGCCTTGGAATGCACGAAACGACGTAAACGTTCATCCAACGACACAAACGCACTCATTGGATGAACAACATTACTTAACAACGAAAAGTGAATAGAATAAGCCTTGGAATGCACAAAATGACGTAAATGTTAAATTAATGACACAAACGCACTTATTGGATGAACTACATTCCTTAAGAACGAAAAGTGATTAGAATAAGCCTTGGAATGCATAAAATGACGTAAATGGTAAATTAATGACACAAACACACTTATTGGATGAACAACATTGGTTAAGAACGAAAAGTGATTACAATAAGCCTTGGAATGCACAAAATGACGTAAATGTTAAATTAATGACACAAACACACTTAATGGATGAACTACATTCCTTAAGAACAAAAAGTGATTAGAATAAGCCTCGGAATGCACAAAATGACGTAAATGTTCATCCAATGACACAAACGCACGCATTGGATGAACTACATTCATTAACAACGAAAAGTGATTAGAATAAGCCTTGGAATGCACAAAATGACGTAAATGTTCATCCAATGACACAAACGCACTTATTGGATGAACAACATTGGTTAAGAACGAAAAGTGATTAGAATAAGCCTTGGAATGCACAAAATGACGTAAATCTTAAATTAATGACACAAACACACTTATTGGATGAACTACATTCCTTAAGTACGATAAGTGATTAGAATAAGCATTGGAATGCACAAAATGACGTAAATGTTAAATTAATGACACAAACACACTTAATGGATGAACTACATTCCTTAAGAACAAAAAGTGATTAGAATAAGCATTGGAATGCACAAAATGACGTAAATGTTCATCCAATGACACAAACGCATTTATTGGATGAACTACAGTCCTTAAGAATGAAAAGTGATAAGAATAAGCATGGGAATGCACAAAATGACGTAAATGTTAAATTAATGACACAAACACACTCATTGGATGAACTACATTCCTTAAGTACGAAAAGTGATTAGAATAAGCATTGGAATGCACAAAATGACGTAAATGTTCATCCAATGACACAAACGCACTTATTGGATGAACTACATTCCTTAAGAACGAAAAGTGATTAGAATAAGCCTTGGAATGCACAAAATAACATAAATGTTCATCCAAGGACACAAACGCACTCATTGGATGAACTACATTCATTAACAACGAAAAGTGCTAAGAATAAGCCTTGGAATGCACAAAATGACGTAAATGTTCATCCAATAACACAAACGCACTTATTGGATGAACAACATTGGTTAAGAACGAAAAGTGATTAGAATAAGCCTTGAAATGCACAAAATGACGTAAATGTTAAATTAATGACACAAACGCACTTATTGGATGAACTACATTCCTTAAGAACGAAAAGTGATTAGAATAAGCATTGGAATGCACAAAATGACGTAAATGTTCATTCAATGACACAAACGCACGCATTGGATGAACTACATTCATTAACAACGAAAGGTGTTTAGAATAAGCCTTGGAATGCACAAAATGACGTAAATGTTCATCCAATGACACAAACGCACTTATTGGATGAACAACATTGGTTAAGAACGAAAAGTGATTAGAATAAGCCTTGGAATGCACAAAATGACGTAAATGTTCATCCAATGACACAAACGCACTTATTGGATGAACTACATTCCTTAAGTACGAAAAGTGATTAGAATAAGCATTGGAATGCACAAAATGACGTAAATGTTCATCCAATGACACAAACGCAGTTATTGGATGAACTATATTCCTTAAGAACGAAAAGTGTTTAGAATAAGCCTTGGAATGCACAAAATGACGTAAATTTTCATCCGATGACACAAACGCACTTATTGGATGAACTACATTCCTTAAGAACGAAAAGTGATTAGAATAAGCCTTGGAATGCACAAAATGACGTAAATCTTAAATTAATGACACAAACACACTCATTGGATGAACTACATTCCTTAAGTACGAAAAGTGATTAGAATAAGCATTGGAATGCACAAAATGACGTAAATGTTCATCCAATGACACAAACGCACTTATTGGATGAACTACATTCCTTAAGAACGAAAAGTGATTAGAATAAGCCTTGGAATGCACAAAATGACGTAAATGTTAAATTAATGACATAAACGCACTCATTGGATGAACTACATTCCTTAAGAACAAGAAGTGATTAGAATAAGCCTTGGAATGCACAAAATGACGTAAATGTTCATCCAATGACACAAACGCACTTATTGGATGAACTACATTCCTTAAGAACGAAAAGTGATTAGAATAAGCCTTGGAATGCATAAAATGACATAAATGTTAAATTAATGACACAAACGCACTTAATGGATGAACTACATTCCTTAAGAACGAAAAGTGATTAGAATAAGCCTCGGAATGCACAAAATATCGTAAATGTTCATCCAATAACACAAACGTACTCATTGGATGAAGTACATTCCTTAAGAACGAAAAGTGATTAGAATAAGCCTCGGAATGCACAAAATGACATAAATGTTCATCCAATGACACAAACGCACTCATTGGATGAACTACATTCCTTAAGAACAAAAAGTGATTAGAATAAGCCTCGGAATGCACAAAATATCGTAAATGTTCATCCAACGACAGAAACGCACTCATTGGATGAACAACATTCCTTAACAACGAAAAGTGAATAGAATAAGCCTTGGAAGGCACAAAATGACGTAAATGTTAAATTAATGACACAAAGGCACTTATTGGATGAACTACATTCCTTAAGAACGAAAAGTGATTAGAATAAGCCTTGGAATGCACAAAATGACGTAAATGTTCATCCAATGACACAAACGCACTTATTGGATGAACAACATTGGTTAAGAACGAAAAGTGATTAGAATAAGCCTTGGAATGCACAAAATGACGTAAATCTTAAATTAATGACACAAACACACT
>JBBPBO010001984.1:40458915-40475337 GCA_037974295.1 Cicer cuneatum | reverse complement strand
GCACTTATTGGATGAACTACATTCCTTAAGAACGAAAAGTGATTAGAATAAGCCTTGGAATGCACAAAATGACGTAAATGTTCATCCAATGACACAAACGCACTTATTGGATGAACAACATTGGTTAAGAACGAAAAGTGATTAGAATAAGCCTTGGAATGCACAAAATGACGTAAATCTTAAATTAATGACACAAACACACTCATTGGATGAACTACATTCCTTAAGTACGAAAAGTGATTAGAATAAGCATTGGAATGCACAAAATGACGTAAATGTTCATCCAATGACACAAACGCACTTATTGGATGAACTACATTCCTTAAGAACGAAAAGTGATTAGAATAAGCCTTGGAATGCACAAAATGACATAAATGTTCATCCAATGACACAAACGCACTTATTGGATAAACAACATTCCTTAAGAACGAAAAGTGATTAGAATAAGCCTTGGAATGCACAAAATGACGTAAATCTTAAATTAATGACACAAACACACTCATTGGATGAACTACATTCCTTAAGTACGAAAAGTGATTAGAATAAGCATTGGAATGCACAAAATGACGTAAATGTTCATCCAATGACACAAACGCACTTATTGGATGAACTACATTCCTTAAGAACGAAAAGTGATTAGAATAAGCCTTGGAATGCACAAAATGACGTAAATGTTAAATTAATGACACAAACGCACTCATTGGATGAACTACATTCCTTAAGAACAAGAAGTGATTAGAATAAGCCTTGGAATGCACAAAATGACGTAAATGTTCATCCAATGACACAAACGCACTTATTGGATGAACTACATTCCTTAAGAACGAAAAGTGATTAGAATAAGCCTTGGAATGCATAAAATGACATAAATGTTAAATTAATGACACAAACGCACTTAATGGATGAACTACATTCCTTAAGAACGAAAAGTGATTAGAATAAGCCTCGGAATGCACAAAATATCGTAAATGTTCATCCAATAACACAAACGTACTCATTGGATGAAGTACATTCCTTAAGAACGAAAAGTGATTAGAATAAGCCTCGGAATGCACAAAATGACATAAATGTTCATCCAATGACACAAACGCACTCATTGGATGAACTACATTCCTTAAGAACGAAAAGTGATTAGAATAAGCCTTGGAATGCACAAAATGACGTAAATGTTCATCTAATGACACAAACGCACTTATTGGATGAACAACATTGGTTAAGAACGAAAAGTGAATAGAATAAGCCTTGGAATGCACAAAATGACGTAAATCTTAAATTAATGACACAAACACACTCATTGGATGAACTACATTCCCTAAGAACAAAAAGTGATTAGAATAAGCCTCGGAATGCACAAAATGACGTAAATGTTCATCCAATGACACAAACGCACGCATTGGATGAACTACATTCATTAACAACGAAAAGTGATTAGAATAAGCCTTGGAATGCACAAAATGACGTAAATCTTAAATTAATGACACAAACACACTCATTGGATGAACTACATTCCTTAAGTACGAAAAGTGATTAGAATAAACATTGGAATGCACAAAATGACATAAATGTTCATCCTATGACACAAACGCACTTATTGGATAAACAACATTGGTTAAGAACGAAAAGTTTTTAGAATAAGCCTTGGAATGCAAAACATGACGTAAATGTTATATTAATGACACAAACGCACATATTGGATGAACTACATTCCTTAAGAACAAAAAGTGCTTACATTAAGCCTTGGAATGCACAAAATGACGTAAATGTTAAATTAATGACACCAACGCACTTATTGGATTAACAACATTGCTTAAGAACGAAAAGTAATTAGAATAAGCCTTGGAATGCACAAAATAACGTAAATGTAAAATTAATGACACAAACGCACTTATTGGATGAACTACATTCCTTAAGAACGAAAAGTGATTAGAATAAGCATTGGAATGCACAAAATGACGTAAATGTTCATCCAATGACACAAACGCACTTATTGGATGAACTACATTCCTTAAGAACGAAAAGTGATTAGAATAAGCCTGGGAATGCACAAAATGACGTAAATGTTAAATTAATGACACAAACACACTTAATGGATGAACTACATTCCTTAAGAACAAAAAGTGATTAGAATAAGCCTCGGAATGCACAAAATGACGTAAATGTTCATCCAATGACACAAACGCACTTATTGGATGAACTACATTCCTTAAGAACGAAAAGTGATTAGAATAAGCCTTGGAATGCACAAAATACCGTAAATGTTCATCCAATGACACAAACGCACTCATTGGATGAACTACATTTCTTAACCACGAAAAGTGATTAGGGAATGTTAAATTGATGACATAAACGCACTTGTTGAATGAACAACATTGGTTAAGAACGAAAAGTGATTAGAATAACCTTTGGAATGCATAAAATGATGTAAATGTTAAATTAATGACACAAACGCACTTATTGGATGAACTACATTCCCTAAGAACGAAAAGTGATTAGAATAATTGGAATGCACAAAATGACGTAAATGTTCATCCAATGACACAAACGCACTTATTGGATGAACAACATTGGTTAAGAACGAAAATTGATTAGAATAAGCCTTGGAATGCACAAAATGACGTAAATGTTAAATTAATGACACAAACGCACTTATTGGATGAACTACATTCCTTAAGAACGAAAAGTGATTAGAATAAGCCTTGGAATGCACAAAATGACGTAAATGTTAAATTAATGGCACAAACGCAGTTATTGGATGAACTATATTCCTTAAGAACGAAAAGTGATTAGAATAAGCCTTGGATTGCACAAAATGACGTAAATGTTAATCCAATGACACAAACACACTTATTGAATGAACTACATTCCTTAAGAACGAAAAGTGATTAGAATAAGTCTTGGAATGCACATAATGACATAAATGTTCATCCAATGACACAAACGCACTTATTGGATGAACTACATTCCTTAAGAACGGAAAGTGATTAGAATAAGCCTTGGAATGCACAAGATGACGTAAATGTTCATCCAATGACACAAACGCACTGATTGGATGAACAACATTGGTTAAGAACGAAAAGTGATTAGAATAAGCCATGGAATGCGCAAAATGACGTAAGTGTTAAATTAATGACACAAACGCACTAATTGGATGAACAACATTGGCTAAGAACGAAAAGTGATTAGAATAAATCTTGGAATGCTGAAAATGACATAAATGTTAAATTAATGACACAAACGCACTAATTGGATAAATTACATTCCTTAAGAACGAAAAGTGAATAGAATAAGCCTTGGAATGCACAAAATGACGTAAATGTTCATCCATTGACACAAACGCACTTATTGCATAAACTACATTCCTTAAGAACGAAAAGTGATTAGAATAAGCATTGTATTGCACAAAATGACGTAAATGTTCATCCAATGACACAAACGCACTTATTGGATGAACTACATTCCTTAACAACAAAAAGTGATTAGAATAAGCCTTGGAATGCACAAAATGACGTAAATGTTAAATTCATGACACAACCGCACTTATTGGATAAACAACATTGGTTAAGAACGAAAAGTGATTAGAATAACCCTTGGAATGCACAAAATGATGTAAATGTGAAATTAATGACACAAACGCACTTATTGGATGAAAAATATTGGTTAAGAACGAAAAGTGATTAGAATAAGCCTTGGAATGCACAAAATGACGTAAATGTCAAATTAATGACACAAACGCACTTATTGGATGAAGTACATTTCTTAAGAACGAAAAGTGATTAGAAAAAGCCTTGGAATGCACAAAATGACGTAAATGTTCATCCAATGACACAAACGCACTTATTAGATCAACTACATTCCTTAAGAACGAAGAGTGATTAGAATAAGCCTTGGATTGCACGAAATAACGTAAATGTTCATCCAATGACACAAATGCACTCTTTGGATGAACTACATTCCTTAACAACGAAAAGTGATTAGAATAAGCCTTTGAGTGCACAAAATGACGTAAATGTGAAATTAATGACACAAACGCACTTATTTGATGAACAATATTGGTTAAGAACGAAAAGTGATTAGAATAAGCCTTGGAATGCACAAAATAATGTAAATGTTAAATTATTGACACAAACGCACTTATTGGATGAACTACATTCCTTAACAACGAAAAGCGATTAGAATAAGCCTTGGAATGCACAAAATGACGTAGCATAAGCCTTGGAATGCACAAAATAACGTAAATGGTCATCCAATGACACAAACAAACTCATTGGATGAACAACATTGGTTAAGAACGAAAAGTGATTAGAATAAGCCTTGAAATCCACAAAATGACGTAAATATTCATCCAATGACACAAAGCACTTATTGGATAAACTACATTCCTTAAGAACGAAAAGTCATTAGAATAAGCCTTGGATTGCACAAAATGACGTAAATGTTCATCCAATGACACAAACGCACTTATTGAATGAACTACATTCCTTAAGAACGAAAAGTGAATAGAATAAGCCTTGGAATGCCCAAAATGTTGTAAATGTTAAATTAATGACACAAACGCACTTATTGGATGAACTACATTCCTTAAGAATGAAAAGTGATTAGAATAAGCCTTGGAATGCACAAAATGACGTAAATGTTCATCCAATGACACAAACGCACTCATTGGATGAACTACATTCCTTAACAACGAAAAGTGATTAGAATAAGCCTTGGAATGCACAATATGACGTAAATGTTCATCCAATGACACAAACGCACTTATTGGATGAACTACATTCCTTAACAACGAAAAGTTATTAGAATAAGCCTTGGAATGCACAAAATGACGTAAATGTTAAATTAATGACACAAACGCACTTATTGGATAAACAACATTGGTTAAGAACGAAAAGTGATTAGAATAAGCCTTGGAATGCACAAAATGACGTAAATGTCAAATTAATGACACAAACGCACTTATTGGATGAAGTACATTTCTTAAGAACGAAAAGTGATTAGAAAAAGCCTTGGAATGCACAAAATGACGTAAATGTTCATCCAATGACACAAACGCACTTATTAGATCAACTACATTCCATAAGAACGAAAAGTGATTAGAATAAGCCTTGGATTGCACGAAATAACGTAAATGTTCATCCAATGACACAAATGCACTCTTTGGATGAACTACATTCCTTAACAACGAAAAATGATTAGAATAAGCCTTTGAGTGCACAAAATGACGTAAGTGTGATATTAATGACACAAACGCACTTATTGGATGAACAATATTGGTTAAGAACGAAAAGTGATTAAAATAAGCCATGGAATGCACAAAATGACGTAAATGTTAAATTAATGACACAAATGCACTTATTGGATGAACTACATTCCTTAAGAACGAAAAGTGATTAGAATAAGCCTTGGAATGCACAAAATGACGTAAATCTTAAATTAATGACACAAACACACTCATTGGATGAACTACATTCCTTAAGTATGAAAAGTGATAAGAATAAGCATTGGAATGCACAAAATGACGTAAATGTTCATCCAATGACACAAACGCACTTATTGGATGAACTACATTCCTTAACAACGAAAAGTGATTAGAATAAGCCTTGGAATGCACAAAATGACGTAAATGTTCATCCAATGACACAAAGCACTTATTGGATAAACTACATTCCTTAAGAACGAAAAGTCATTAGAATAAGCCTTGGATTGCACAAAATGACATAAATGTTCATCCAATGACACAAACACACTTATTGAATGAACTACATTCCTTAAGAACGAAAAGTGAATAGAATAAGCCTTGGAATGCACAAAATGACGTAAATGTTAAATTAATGACACAAACGCACTGATTGGATGAAGTACATTTCTTAAGAACGAAAAGTGATTAGAAAAAGCCTTGGAATACACAAAATGACGTAAATGTTCAATCAATGACACAAACGCACTTATTAGATCAACTACATTCCTTAAGAACGAAAAGTGATTAGAATAAGCCTTGGATTGCACGAAATAACGTAAATGTTCATCCAATGACACAAATGCACTCTTCGGATGAACTACATTCCTTAACAACGAAAAGTGATTAGAATAAGCCTTTGAGTGCACAAAATGACGTAAATGTGAAATTAATGACACAAACTCACTTATTGGATGAACAATATTGGTTAAGAACGAAAAGTGATTAGAATAAGCCTTGGAATGCACAAAATTACGTAAATGTTCATCCAAATGACACAAAGCACTTATTGGATAAACTACATTCCTTAAGCACGAAAAGTGATTAGAATAAGCCTTTGAGGGCACGAAATGACGTAAATGTTCATCCAATGACACAAACGCACTCTTTGGATGAACTACATTCCTTAACAACGAAAAGTCATTAGAATAAGCCTTGGAATGCACAAAATGACGTAAATGTTCATCCAATGACACAAACGCACTTATTGGATAAACTACATTCCTTAAGAACGAAAAGGGATTAGAATAAACCTTGGAATGCACAAAATTACGTAAATGTTCATCCAAATGACACAAAGCACTTATTGGATAAACTACATTCCTTAAGAACGAAAAGTGATTAGAATAAGCCTTTGAGTGCACGAAATGACGTAAATGTTCATCCAATGACACAAACGCACTCTTTGGATGAACTACATTCCTTAACAACGAAAAGTCGTTAGAATAAGCCTTGGAATGCACAAAATGACGTAAATGTTCATCCAATGACACAAACGCACTTATTGGATAAACTACATTCCTTAAGAACGAAAAGTCATTAGAATAAGACTTGGATTGCACAAAATGACGTAAATGTTCATCCAATGACACAAACACACTTATTGAATGAACTACATTCCTTAAGTACGAAAAGTGAATAGAATAAGCCTTGGAATGCACAAAATGACGTAAATGTTAAATTAATGACACAAACGCACTTATTGGATGAACAACATTGGTTAAGAACGAAAAGTGATTAGAATAAGCCTTGGAATGCAAAAAATGACGTAAATGTTCATCCAATGACACAAACGCACTCACTGGATGAACTACATTCCTTAACAACGAAAAGTGATTAGAATAAACCTTGGAATGCACAAAACGACGTAAATGTTCATCCAATAACACAAACGCACTTATTAGATCAACTACATTCCTTAAGAACGAAAAGTGATTAGAATAAGCTTTGGATTGCACAAAATAACTTAACTGTTAAATTAATGACACAAACACATTTATTGGATGAACAACGTTGGTTAAGAACGAAAAGTGATTAGAATAAGCCTTGGAATGCACAAAATGACGTAAATGTTCATCGAATGACACAAACGCACTTATTGGATAAACTACATTCCTTAAGAACAAAAAGTGATTAGAATAAGCCTTGGAATGCACAAAATGACGTAAATGTTCATCCAATGACACAAACGCACTCACTGGATGAACTACATTCCTTAACAACGAAAAGTGATTAGAATAAGCCTTGGAATGCACAAAATGACGTAAATGTTCATCCAATGACACAAATGCACTCATTGGATGAACTACATTCCTTAACAACGAAAAGTGATTAGAATAAGCCTTGGAATGCACAAAATGACGTAAATGTTCATCCAATGACACAAACGCACTTATTGGATAAACTACATTCCTTAAGAACGAAAAGTGATTAGAATAAGCCTTGGAATGCACAAAATGACGTAAATGTTCAACCAATGACACAAATGCACTCATTGGATGAACTACGTTCCTTAACAACGAAAAGTGATTAGAATAAGCCTAGGAATGCACAAAATTACGTAAATGTTCATCCAATGACACAAACGCACTCATTGGATGAACTACATTCCTTAACAACGAAAAGTGAATAGAATAAGCCTTGGAATGCACAAAATGACATGAATGTTCATCCAATGACACAAACTCACTCATTGGATGAACTACATTCCTTAACAACGAAAAGTGATTTGAATAAGCCTTGGAATGCACAAAATGACGTAAATGTTAAATTAATGACACAAACGCACTTATTGAATGAACAACATTGGTTAAGAACGAAAAGTGATTAGAATAAGCCTTGGAATGCAAAAAATGACGTAAATGTTAAATTAATGACACAAACGCACTTATTGGATGAACAACATTGGTTAAGACTGAAAAGTGATTAGAATAAGCCTTGGAATACACAAAATAACGTAAATGTTAAATTAATGACACAAACGCACTCATTGGATGAACTACATTCCTTAACAACGAACAGTGAGTTGAATAAGCCTTGGAATGCACAATATGACGTAGAATAAGCCTTGGAATGCACAAAGTGATGTAAATGTTAAATTAATGACACAAACGCACTAATTGGATGAACAACATTGGTTAAGAACGAAAAGTGATTAGAATAAGCCTTGGAATGCACAAAATGACGTAAATGTTAAATTAATGACACAAACGCACTTATTGGATGAACAACATTGGTTAAGAACGAAAAGTGATTAGAATAAGCCTTGGAATGCACAAAATGACGTAAATGTTAAATTAATGACACAAACGCACTTATTGGATGAACAACATTGGTTAAGACTGAAAAGTGATTAGAATAAGCCTTGGAATACACAAAATAACGTAAATGTTAAATTAATGACACAAACGCACTCATTGGATGAACTACATTCCTTAACAACGAACAGTGAGTTGAATAAGCCTTGGAATGCACAATATGACGTAGAATAAGCCTTGGAATGCACAAAGTGATGTAAATGTTAAATTAATGACACAAACGCACTAATTGGATGAACAACATTGGTTAAGAACGAAAAGTGATTAGAATAAGCCTTGGAATGCACAAAATGACGTAAATGTTAAATTAATGACACAAACGCACTTATTGGATAAACAACATTGGTTAAGAACGAAAAGTGATTAGAATAACCCTTGGAATGCACAAAATGACGTAAATGTTAAATTAATGACACAAACGCACTTATTGGATAAACAACATTGGTTAAGAACGAAAAGTGATTAGAATAACCCTTGGAATGCACAAAATGACGTAAATGTTAAATTAATGACACAAACGCAGTCAATGGATGAACTACATTCCTTAACAACGAAAATTGATTAGAATAAGCCTTGGAATGCACAAAATGACGTAAATGTTCATCCAATGACACAAATGCACTCATTGGATGAACTACATTCCTTAACAACGAAAAGTGATTTTAATAAGCCTTGGAATGCACAAAATGACGTAAATGTTCATCCCATGACACAAACGCACTTATTGGATAAACTATATTCCTTAAGAACGAAAAGTGATTAGAATAAGCCTTGGAATGCACAAAATGACGTAAATGTTCAACCAATGACACAAATGCACTCAATGGATGAACTACATTCCTTAACAACGAAAATTTATTAGAATAAGCCTTGGAATGCACAAAATGACGTAAATGTTCAACCAATGACACAAATGCACTCATTGGATGAACTACGTTCCTTAACAACGAAAAGTGATTAGAATAAGCCTAGGAATGCACAAAATTACGTAAATGTTCATCCAATGACACAAACGCACTCATTGGATGAACTACATTCCTTAACAACGAAAAGTGAATAGAATAAGCCTTGGAATGCACAAAATGACATGAATGTTCATCCAATGACACAAACGCACTCATTGGATGAACTACATTCCTTAACAACGAAAAGTGATTTGAATAAGCCTTGGAATGCACAAAATGACGTAAATGTTAAATTAATGACACAAACGCACTTATTGGATGAACAACATTGGTTAAGAACGAAAAGTGATTAGAATAAGCCTTGGAATGCACAAAATGACGTAAATGTTAAATTAATGACACAAACGCACTATTGGATGAACAACATTGGTTAAGACTGAAAAGTGATTAGAATAAGCCTTGGAATACACAAAATAACGTAAATGTTAAATTAATGACACAAACGCACTCATTGGATGAACTACATTCCTTAACAACGAACAGTGAGTTGAATAAGCCTTGGAATGCACAATATGACGTAGAATAAGCCTTGGAATGCACAAAGTGATGTAAATGTTAAATTAATGACACAAACGCACTAATTGGATGAACAACATTGGTTAAGAACGAAAAGTGATTAGAATAAGCCTTGGAATGCACAAAATGACGTAAATGTTAAATTAATGACACAAACGCACTTATTGGATAAACAACATTGGTTAAGAACGAAAAGTGATTAGAATAACCCTTGGAATGCACAAAATGACGTAAATGTTAAATTAATGACACAAACGCACTTATTGGATAAACAACATTGGTTAAGAACGAAAAGTGATTAGAATAACCCTTGGAATGCACAAAATGACGTAAATGTTAAATTAATGACACAAACGCAGTCAATGGATGAACTACATTCCTTAACAACGAAAATTGATTAGAATAAGCCTTGGAATGCACAAAATGACGTAAATGTTCATCCAATGACACAAATGCACTCATTGGATGAACTACATTCCTTAACAACGAAAAGTGATTAGAATAAGCCTTGGAATGCACAAAATGACGTAAATGTTCATCCAATGACACAAATGCACTCATTGGATGAACTACATTCCTTAACAACGAAAAGTGATTAGAATAAGCCTTGGAATGCACAAAATGACGTAAATGTTCATCCCATGACACAAACGCACTTATTGGATAAACTATATTCCTTAAGAACGAAAAGTGATTAGAATAAGCCTTGGAATGCACAAAATGACGTAAATGTTCAACCAATGACACAAATGCACTCAATGGATGAACTACATTCCTTAACAACGAAAATTGATTAGAATAAGCCTTGGAATGCACAAAATGACGTAAATGTTCATCCAATGACACAAATGCACTCATTGGATGAACTACATTCCTTAACAACGAAAAGTGATTAGAATAAGCCTTGGAATGCACAAAATGACGTAAATGTTCATCCAATGACACAAACGCACTTATTGGATAAACTACATTCCTTAAGAACCAAAAGTGATTAGAATAAGCCTTGGAATGCACAAAATGACGTAAATGTTCAACCAATGACACAAATGCACTCATTGGATGAACTACGTTCCTTAACAACGAAAAGTGATTAGAATAAGCCTAGGAATGCACAAAATTACGTAAATGTTCATCCAATGACACAAATGCACTCATTGGATGAACTACATTCCTTAACAACGAACAGTGATTAGAATAAGCCTAGGAATGCACAAAATGACGTAAATGTTCATCCAATGACACAAACGCACTTATTGGATAAACTACATTCCTTAAGAACGAAAAGTGATTAGAATAAGCCTTGGAATGCACAGAATGACGTAAATGTTAAATTAATGACACAAACGCCCTTATTGGATGAACTACATTCCTTAAGAACGAAAAGTGATTAGAATAAGCCTTGGAATGCACAAAATGATATAAATGTTCATCCAATGAACAAATGCACAAAATGACGTAAATGTTAAATTAATTACACAAACGCACTTATCGGATGAACAACATTGGTTAAGACTGAAAAGTGATTAGAATAAGCCTTGGAATACACAAAATAACGTAAATGTTAAATTAATGACACAAACGCACTCATTGGATGAACTACATTCCTTAACAACGAAAAGTGATTTGAATAAGCCTTGGAATGCACAATATGACGTAGAATAAGCCTTGGAATGCACAAAATAACTTAAATGTTAAATTAATGACACAAACACATTTATTGGATGAACAACATTGGTTAAGAACGAAAAGTGACTAGAATAAGCCTTGGAATGCACAAAATGACGTAAATGTTCATCCAATGACACAAACGCACTTATTGGATAAACTACGTTCCTTAAGAATGAAAAGTGATTAGAATAAGCCTTGGAATGCACAAAATAACTTAAATGTTAAATTAATGACACAAACACATTTAATGAATGAACAACATTGGTTAAGAACGAAAAGTGATTAGAATAAGCCTTGGAATGCACAAAATGATGTAAATGTTCATCCAATGACACAAACGCACTTATTGGATAAACTACATTCCTTAAGAACGAAAAGTGATTAGAATAAGTCTTGGAATTCACAAAACGACGTAAATGTTCATCCAATGACACAAACGCATTTATTGGATAAACTACATTCCTTAGGAACAAAAAGTGATTAGAATAAGCCTTGGAATGCACAAAATGACGTAAATGTTGATCCAATGACACAAACGCAGTCAATGGATGAACTACATTCCTTAACAACGAAAATTGATTACAATAAGCCTTGGAATGCACAAAATGACGTAAATGTTCATCCAATGACACAAATGCACTCATTGGATGAACTACATTCCTTAACAACGAAAAGTGATTAGAATAAGCCTTGGAATGCACAAAATGACGTAAATGTTCATCCCATGACACAAACGCACTTATTGGATAAACTATATTCCTTAAGAACGAAAAGTGATTAGAATAAGCCTTGGAATGCACAAAATGACGTAAATGTTCAACCAATGACACAAATGCACTCAATGGATGAACTACATTCCTTAACAACGAAAATTGATTAGAATAAGCCTTGGAATGCACAAAATGACGTAAATGTTCATCCAATGACACAAATGCACTCATTGGATGAACTACATTCCTTAACAACGAAAAGTGATTAGAATAAGCCTTGGAATGCACAAAATGACGTAAATGTTCATCCAATGACACAAACGCACTTATTGGATAAACTACATTCCTTAAGAACCAAAAGTGATTAGAATAAGCCTTGGAATGCACAAAATGACGTAAATGTTCAACCAATGACAGAAATGCACTCATTGGATGAACTACGTTCCTTAACAACGAAAAGTGATTAGAATAAGCCTAGGAATGCACAAAATTACGTAAATGTTCATCCAATGACACAAATGCACTCATTGGATGAACTACATTCCTTAACAACGAACAGTGATTAGAATAAGCCTAGGAATGCACAAAATGACGTAAATGTTCATCCAATGACACAAACGCACTTATTGGATAAACTACATTCCTTAAGAACGAAAAGTGATTAGAATAAGCCTTGGAATGCACAGAATGACGTAAATGTTAAATTAATGACACAAACGCCCTTATTGGATGAACTACATTCCTTAAGAAAGAAAAGTGATTAGAATAAGCCTTGGAATGCACAAAATGACATAAATGTTCATCCAATGAACAAATGCACAAAATGACGTAAATGTTAAATTAATTACACAAACGCACTTATCGGATGAACAACATTGGTTAAGACTGAAAAGTGATTAGAATAAGCCTTGGAATACACAAAATAACGTAAATGTTAAATTAATGACACAAACGCACTCATTGGATGAACTACATTCCTTAACAACGAAAAGTGATTTGAATAAGCCTTGGAATGCACAATATGACGTAGAATAAGCCTTGGAATGCACAAAATAACTTAAATGTTAAATTAATGACACAAACACATTTATTGGATGAACAACATTGGTTAAGAACGAAAAGTGATTAGAATAAGCCTTGGAATGCACAAAATGACGTAAATGTTCATCCAATGACACAAACGCACTTATTGGATAAACTACGTTCCTTAAGAATGAAAAGTGATTAGAATAAGCCTTGGAATGCACAAAATAACTTAAATGTTAAATTAATGACACAAACACATTTAATGAATGAACAACATTGGTTAAGAACGAAAAGTGATTAGAATAAGCCTTGGAACGCACAAAATGATGTAAATGTTCATCCAATGACACAAACGCACTTATTGGATAAACTACATTCCTTAAGAACGAAAAGTGATTAGAATAAGTCTTGGAATTCACAAAACGACGTAAATGTTCATCCAATGACACAAACGCATTTATTGGATAAACTACATTCCTTAGGAACAAAAAGTGATTAGAATAAGCCTTGGAATGCACAAAATGACGTAAATGTTGATCCAATGACACAAACGCAGTCAATGGATGAACTACATTCCTTAACAACGAAAATTGATTACAATAAGCCTTGGAATGCACAAAATGACGTAAATGTTCATCCAATGACACAAATGCACTCATTGGATGAACTACATTCCTTAACAACGAAAAGTGATTAGAATAAGCCTTGGAATGCACAAAATGACGTAAATGTTCATCCCATGACACAAACGCACTTATTGGATAAACTATATTCCTTAAGAACGAAAAGTGATTAGAATAAGCCTTGGAATGCACAAAATGACGTAAATGTTCAACCAATGACACAAATGCACTCAATGGATGAACTACATTCCTTAACAACGAAAATTGATTAGAATAAGCCTTGGAATGCACAAAATGACGTAAATGTTCATCCAATGACACAAATGCACTCATTGGATGAACTACATTCCTTAACAACGAAAAGTGATTAGAATAAGCCTTGGAATGCACAAAATGACGTAAATGTTCATCCAATGACACAAACGCACTTATTGGATAAACTATATTCCTTAAGAACGAAAAGTGATTAGAATAAGCCTTGGAATGCACAAAATGACGTAAATGTTCAACCAATGACACAAATGCACTCAATGGATGAACTACATTCCTTAACAACGAAAATTGATTAGAATAAGCCTTGGAATGCACAAAATGACGTAAATGTTGAACCAATGACACAAATGCACTCATTGGATGAACTACGTTCCTTAACAACGAAAAGGGATAAGAATAAGCCTAGGAATGCACAAAATTACGTAAATGTTCATCCAATGACACAAAAGCACTCATTGGATGAACTACATTCCTTAACAACGAAAAGTGAATAGAATAAGCCTTGGAATGCACAAAATGACATGAATGTTCATCCAATGACACAAACGCACTCACTGGATGAACTACATTCCTTAACAACGAAAAGTGATTAGAAAAAGCCTTGGAATGCACAAAATGACGTAAATGTTAAATTAATGACACAAACGCACTTATTGGATGAACAACATTGGTTAAGAACGAAAAGTGATTAGAATAAGCCTTGGAATGCAAAAAATGACGTAAATGTTCATCCAATGACACAAACGCACTCACTGGATGAACTACATTCCTTAACAACGAAAAGTGATTAGAATAAACCTTGGAATGCACAAAACGACGTAAATGTTCATCCAATAACACAAACGCACTTATTAGATCAACTACATTCCTTAAGAACGAAAAGTGATTAGAATAAGCTTTGGATTGCACAAAATAACTTAACTGTTAAATTAATGACACAAACACATTTATTGGATGAACAACGTTGGTTAAGAACGAAAAGTGATTAGAATAAGCCTTGGAATGCACAAAATGACGTAAATGTTCATCGAATGACACAAACGCACTTATTGGATAAACTACATTCCTTAAGAACAAAAAGTGATTAGAATAAGCCTTGGAATGCACAAAATGACGTAAATGTTCATCCAATGACACAAACGCACTCACTGGATGAACTACATTCCTTAACAACGAAAAGTGATTAGAATAAGCCTTGGAATGCACAAAATGACGTAAATGTTCATCCAATGACACAAATGCACTCATTGGATGAACTACATTCCTTAACAACGAAAAGTGATTAGAATAAGCCTTGGAATGCACAAAATGACGTAAATGTTCATCCAATGACACAAACGCACTTATTGGATAAACTACATTCCTTAAGAACCAAAAGTGATTAGAATAAGTCTTGGAATGCACAAAATGACGTAAATGTTCAACCAATGACACAAATGCACTCATTGGATGAACTACATTCCTTAACAACGAACAGTGATTAGAATAAGCCTAGGAATGCACAAAATGACGTAAATGTTGATCCAATGACACAAACGCACTTATTGGATAAACTACATTCCTTAAGAACAAAAAGTGATTAGAATAAGCCTTGGAATGCACAAAATGACGTAAATGTTCAATTAATGACACAAACGCCGTTATTGGATGAACTACATTCCTTAAGAACGAAAAGTGATTAGAATAAGCCTTGCAATGCACAAAATGACATAAATGTTCATCCAATGAACAAATGCACTCATTGGATGAACTACATTCCTTAAGAATGAAAAATGATTAGAATAAGCCTTGGAATGCACAAAATAACTTAAATGTTAAATTAATGACACAAACCCATTTATTGGATGAACAACATTGGTTAAGAACGAAAAATGATTAGAATAAGCCTTGGAATGCACAAAATGACGTAAATGTTCATCCAATGACACAAACGCACTTATTGGATAAACTACGTTCCTTAAGAATGAAAAGTGATTAGAATAAGCCTTGGAATGCACAAAATAACTTAAATGTTAAATTAATGACACAAACACATTTAATGAATGAACAACATTGGTTAAGAACGAAAAGTGATTAGAATAAGCCTTGGAA